>PVKA01007936.1:0-75392 GCA_004027165.1 Ctenomys sociabilis
TTATTCAATCTTTGATATAATTCAGCTGTATAAAAACCTGTAAATATAATATCATGTATGCACCTTGTACAATACCAAAACGTTATGAAAACAGTTTGCAATGTATTATTTCATCGACTCTGTATGGTTATGGTGCTTTGAAACTGTCTGATTGACATTTGTATTTCAATAAAATAAAAATAAATGAAAAAAAAATAAAATAAAATAAAATTAAGGCCAATACCTGGCCTGCTGTGCCACCCCCGCCCCTGGGGCACTCTGAAATGGGGACTGAGACTGGGAGTGGTGGCACATGCCTACAATTCCAAAATTTGAGAGGCTGAAAGCAGGAGAATCACTACAAGTCCAATCTGGGTAGTGAGACCCTGTTCTAAACACATAAAAAATAATAATAAATAAAATGAAGGCCAGTGGCTTACCAAAGGAGTAGCAGAAATGTTTTAACTCTCTGCCATTGTGACAAAATACCTGATAAAATCAATTTAAGCAGACAGATGATTTACTTTCACTTACAGTTTCAGTTTTAGCTAATGGTTATGTGGCCCTATGACTTTGGTGACCTGTGCTGGCCCAGGTCACCAAGGTGGAAGCACTTGCCAAGACAGGCTATTCATGAGAGGAAGCCAAGAGAGACAATAAGTGGTTGCAGCCCCAGTGTCCCTTGCAAGGCTTCACCCAAGTGCCCTGACTTCCGTCTCATGGGGCCGACTTCCTGAAGATACCATCATCGCTAGTGGTACCACAGGCTGGCAAGCAACCTTTGGCTTATTGGTCTTTGAGAGACATTTAAGAACATAGCACCAGGTATCCACTGTTCTCAACGATGTCAATGATAAAATTCTCCTCCTTGCTGGAATGAAATGTTCCCACTACCGTCACCCAAATCTCATATCTCTGTGAGGAACAACAACAATAAAAAGCTAAAAAGCAAATTAGAAAAGAAAACCAAGTAAGACAGAATACAATTTAGGCCAATCATATTTATATATAAAAACAGAGGAAGAGCTAGCCAGGTAAACTTATTTTCAAAAGAACTTCTACACTATATGAACAGGGATTAAAAACTCAGCTATATGATGAAATACGGCAAGGAGAAAGAGACGGGTAAATCAGCATGTTGAAGAAACCACAACTGAGCATCAACCCTGAAAAGTATGAAAATAAAAATTACGCTGACTGCAGTTTGATAAAGAGAGCAGAACTTTTCCTTGAGCCTCGTTGACTGAATTTGACAGAAGCAAGCTCCTCAATCTTTAATTCCCAGTCACCAAAGAATGAACCAGCAAAACCGAAGTCTACAACAGTCCTCCAGCATGGAGCTTCTGATGACTTTCTGACCATTTTGAGACTTATTGTTTCAAACTAGATTTGATCAAAACTCCCTGTGTAACTGACAGAACCAATCAAAAACTATCCAAAACATGTTATTTCACCTCACCTTTTCCTTTTAAAATCTAGCTTTCAATTAGAGATTAAAAGCAATTACAGGCCTAAATGTTATTTTTTCAACAATTTGTCCAACTCCCTCATAACCATAATAAATTAATTAGAGAACAGATACATTTATATTTGTAGTTGGCAATTCTAAATGTTATTTTTTCAACAATTTGTCCAACTCCCTCATAACCATAATAAATTAATTAGAGAACAGATACATTTATATTTGTAGTTGGCAATTTGTACAAATTGCCCATCCAAATGCAGTTTTAAATAATAAAGTTACTAAAGAAAAGAGAAGTCAGATCACACATGTTTTAGCTGTCTAAAGATCACGTGCTCTATTGAAGAGCCCTTCTTCCTGAGCCTAAGCTTTCCTTTCAGTAAAGACAGAAATAATGGCAGCAGGAAGAGAGGGGACAGCATGGAAGCAATTTTCTCCACAAAGAGAAGCCCAGAACATAATAGTGTAGCTAAATAGCTGTTCCCAAGGTCTACCTGTCTCCCAGGGGACTGTGTACTAGGAAGCCAAGCATCTGGTATTACAGACAGAAAAGGGGACACATCTTAAAGTGGATACCCCATTAATGCGTCAGTGGTATGATAGGAACAGAGACCTATCACAAAATACTGAAGTACTCAAACTACATTTTAGATCTAAACAAATAATTTTGTACATGTTATAAATATAAAGTTATTAAATATAAACACATCTAAAAAGTAAAGATCCTCCTCATACAGATCTTAAGCATCTATAATAATGGAAAATTGCCCTGGGCATTTTGTTCATAAGCCTAATTTGTATTTTTTTTTTTTTTTATTTTATTTTAGGGAAGGCTCTACAGGGTGTTCAGGGTCTCACCACTAGATTGGACTCATAGTGATATACCTATTTACAGCCTCCCAAAAGCTGGAATTACAGGCACGTGCCATCATGTCCAGTCTCAATTGTTATCTCAGTATGCCCTGGGGGTGGGGATGGTAAGGCAAGCCTGAGGACTGAACCCTTGGCCTCTGTATCTGCTTGCAAGTGCTTTAATTCACTGAGCTCTTTGGCCAGCCCTTCAGCTTAAATTTTATTAAATAACTTTGTAGTGTGCCCCTTAATAAATCATGGACAGGATCCAGACAGAGAATGATCCAAGATGAACGAAGTTTCAGGCCATTGCTCTTGCCCTGTCTGCCTCCCAGCTGTCCAAAGACATTTGAGCAACAGCAGTGTTATTTGTGCCTTATAGAATTACACCTTCAATAACTCTGGCCTGGCATCTAATTCACTATGGTGGTCAACCAGGCTTACTACAGCGGTCAGCAAGCTGATAAGGGTCTCAATCTAAATTGCAAAAGCATAAAGGATAACTCTAAGGCAATGGTGGCAGAAAGGGGGTTACATTTGAAGAAAAATTACACAAAACATGCAGGGTTAAATAACCAATTAGAAAAGAAAGGGAGGAATGAAAAAGTTATGACTGACTCTGATGGTTGGCTCAGGTGGCTTATGGAAGATGAGGTGTTGAGAGAGAATTTATACAGTGAAAATGACGCAGAAGGAGAGCAGGTCAGTTTTGACCTTAATGCACCTATGAAATACCTAATTTTAGCAATTTCAAAGAAACTCAGAACTCAGAAGACAGAAGCTGACAGGTTGTATAAATTATAAAAATAAATGGATCTTTCTTCCTTTCTCATTTCTTTTCACCATCTCCCCCCATGCTGAGGATTGAATATGGGGCCTTAAAACACATGCCAAGAAAGTGATCTACCACCAATTACATCCTCAACCCTAAGTGGATTTTCTGAGTCAAGAAATGTACTGTATAATTCTGAGTCTCCGTCCTGATACCATTTTTGCTTTCTGAAGATGTTATCATTATATTGAGGAATTTTTTTCTAAATCTAGACCAAATCTATTCTACATATCTCTACATTTATTTTTTGATATTAACTGGATCCACATACCCCTTCCTTTCATCTTGACTGATGGCAATCTCTATTATAAAGTTCAAACCTAAAAACTAATTGTCCAGATACATAAATATCCAAAAATTATACTAATGTGATATTATTAAAGTTTTTTTCTGATTAAAAAAAGAAATGCACTGTATGATTCTTGCCTCTAAAAGCTTACAATCTTAATAAGACAGGAGAGCTGACCCAGGGCTATTATTGCTCATTGGCAAAGCACCTGCCTAGCAAGCACAAGGCCCTGAATTCAATTCCCAGTATAAAAACAAAGGACTGGAGAGTTTAGAGAATGTCACACAAAAACAATTTTGGAGTAAAATAAAGCAAGAGCCATCCCTGGGTTGTTAACAACCTTTAGAAGTGAAGCAGAGAGATGTCAGAAAATCAGATTGACACAGGGGAGCAGCCATGGTGATCAGAAAAGAACAGGATAAAACAGTATCATCTGCAGGAAAAATTGTTTTACAAAGAGACAAATGCCGGTCTACTGCTACGCAGGCCAGTGAGAGGAGGCCGGTGCTCACTGACACCTTTGGCCAGAGCGCTGGAAGAGCAATGGAGGCAAAAGCTTAAAGCAGAGAGTTGCAGAAACAGTGGTGAATGAGAAGTGGAGGGAGCACTACTGCAGACAGCTGGCTTAAGAAAAGTCCCCTGTAGAAAACAGCTATGACGCAGAGGAGGAGGGAGCTGGAGTAGACTGGGAGGGTGAGGTGTTTTGTTTTGTGTTTTCCTTGTCTTTTCAAACCCTCATGAGGGTTCATGAGCGCCTACCGAATAACTCAGATTAAAGCACTTGCAAGCAGGTGTAGGGGATGGAAGGCCAATCCCCAGGCCTGCTGTGCCGGCTCCCTACCCAGGGCACACTGACACAGCAATTGGGACTGGGCGTGGTGGTGTGCACATGTAATCCCAGCGTTTGGGAGGCTATAAACAGGAAGATCACTATGAGTCCAACCTAGTGAGACCCTGAACATACTATAGACCCTTCCCTAAAATAAAAAAAAAATGAGGCTTCTTGATATATGCATTTGTGTTAATGAGAAAAAGAACATTACAAGTTAATTTTATTGATAGTAGAGAAATTAAGGGATAAGAAAAAAGGGCTATTTTATAAAAGACCACAACTCTATATCTTCCTAGCAAAAAAAAACTTTAAAAAAATAAAAAGAAATCAGACCACAGAGTAAAATACTTTTAAAATGCAAGTAAGAACATATTAAAATCTAAAACTTGCCACCCCCATTAAATACTCAACTTATTCTCATGTCAAAGGGACAACACAAATTTGAGGTACAAAATTTTAGGAAAACCTTAATTAATGGGAACATTACAGAATATGTTTAATAATGTTGAACTGGTCATAGAAAGATGGGTAAGATGAACATTTGTATATTATATGTATTGTACTCAATTTAAAAATAAATACAGATCAAAATATATGGGTTACTTAGGAAAGTACTTAGAAAAATATATGACATGCACAAATTGTCCTAAATCAAACAGAAGAGTAAACATAAAAAGGAAAGTAAAGTTCCAGATCAGAAAGATAGATGATAAGAAAAATGGAAGGAAAACAGAACAAGAGTGACTACAGATGAAAAGAAGTACTCAAAAGGTAATAAGAATTTAGAACATGAAAATGCATTTGAATTGAAATAAAATAAATTCAAAACAAAGTACCATTTAATATACCAATATTTTTTTTTTTTTTTTTTTTTTTTTTTTTTTTTTTTTTTTTTTTTTTGTCTTTTTGAGACAGGGTCTCACTGTGCAGTTCAGGCTGGCCTTAAGCTCACTTTGTAGCTCAGGCTGGTCTCGAACTCACATCCTATCAGACATTATAATTTGAGATTGAAGGAGATTAAAAGGTCAGACAAAATAAAAGCTGATATCCAAGTCTCCCTACTCCCAGTCAAGTGGGCATGTGACTGAAATTCAGCAAAGATACAAATTGAGTTAGAAATCCCATCATGAAAAGGGTTTTTAAGGAAGAATAAATGGTAGAAAAAACTATCAGAAGGCTGGACAGTGGTGACAACCGATATAGCTAGGAGAGTGCTGACACCCTGGGAAGGCCGAATTAATGTTTACTGAAGAAGAGTTTAATGATAGAGGGTGATAAAAAGAGTAAAGGCATCCTGGAATAAGCACTTAATGGGAAACCATAAACATTCTTGTGAAAGAGAAGTTTTTAGAAAGAAGAGTTAATGAGGTATTAGGTTGAGGTATAAGGATTACATTTTGCAACTACATTTAACAAAGAGGCATCTCGTGTAAAAAAGAAAATGTTAAGGAAAAAAAAAATCACATTACCTGAGAAAACTGCCTGTGGTGAAAGTAGATATTTCCGGCATTAAAGTAAGCCAGTGAGTACTTGGGGTCTACAGCAATTGCAGCTTGATAGTCTTTCATTGCATTCTGTTCTTGACCCATAAACTCATGAATCACACCACGATTTGTTAAGAACTCCGCTGTAGTATTGATCTGCAATATAATAGTGTGAGTCTTTAGCATCTAAGAATAGTATTTATCTCCGATTTCATGTCTGCAGAAATGAGCATTACAAAACCTACTTGTGGGAAAGCGTAACTTTATAGTGCAGGTAAAACCAAAACTCCATTAGGGCGAATATTATGAGAATGGACTTGTTATGAAATTGGTTTGCTGTCAACATGGTGTTGATTTGGTTGCAAAAAAAACAAATAATCTTAATGCTTTACTCAGCTCCTTTCCAAGATACAGATACAGGAGGAAAGTTTATCTGTTTACCTAGGCTAAATCAGAAAAGAAATTAAATTGGACGGCTAGCATGTCTGTTTGTCCTATGTAGTCACAATTGTTCTTCAGGACTTTTCCTCTTTCTCATTTCAAACATTACAACATCTACTTAAACTGAGAGGAAAAAAAATTCAAAAGCTAGAAAAATGTCTGTCACTGCACTTGAAACATAAGACTTTTATTTGTAGTTTCTCTTGGGGCACAATCTGGAGATTTAAATTGTTCTTTCTTTAGTTCCTTCAAACCTAGAAGTTTGTTTTGTATTTCGTATTTCTTTGGGTTATAAAATAATGTGGAAGGTCTGTGAAATTCACAAGGCACACTGCCTGAGAGGAATCAATATTTATCAATAACTTTTTTAGTTTTAAATTCATTTAGATTATTAAATTGCCAAAATATAACAATAATACTTCTTGTACCTCAGAATGATTCAGGACAAAAGAAAACATTATCTTCTCCAAAGCCATTTTAAAAGGTAACAGAAAACTTGTTACCCTGAACCTATTCATTGACTGTATTAATTTATGCCAATAATAATATAAACTAAGGCTGTTTTTACCTTTATAGCTGCATTAATGTCCTGCATGGCAGCAAAATTAGAGCCCATCTGAAGACAGACCACGGCTCTTCCTTCGTAGGCCAGGTAACTCCGTGGATCAATTTCCATGGTGATGGTGAAGTGGTTCCAAGCTTTCTGTAACTTTCCTTGGGCCTAAAATAATTGTCCAATTTCATAAAGTAATAAAGAATGAGTAACATGACCAAAGTTTATGATTCTAACTCACTTAAAACTTTTGTTAAGGACATACTTGTACTGTGTTAAACCTGAGGTATTTTTAAACAAGAAAGTAGACCTGCCCAAGCCCAGGCCCTGTGAGTGTGTGGGAGAGCATCTGCATTCCCCTGTGCCTACTGGACCTCTCCAGGCCAAGCCCATGCCCACCACGTGAGTGAGACCTATCACCATGCTCTTGGGACCCCTCCATCCCTTCAGAGCCAGCTTAAGCCTGCTCTGTGAGTGAGAATTTCCGCTGTGCTGTCAGGACTTCTCCAGGCCCATCCAGGTTCAGGCCCAATGAGTGTGTGGGAAAGCTTTTGTGTTCTCCTGCACTCCCTGGACCTCTCCAAACCCAGCCCAGGCCTGGCATACAGGCCTGGGGAGAAACTCTGAGCTGGAGTCCCTGCAAAGAGACTAGGGGCTTAAACCACCCAGCTAATCCAGGAGCAGAACACTGCCAGAGGGGTAAAACAGGTTCACCTCCAAGGGCTGCAGCAGGAAGGAGCTGAGCACAGTACCCAGAGCCAAGCCAGGCACAACTGGATAAACTCAAACTTAGTAGTTCTGCACCTGAATTTTAGTAGGTGCTGAGGCTATAACTGCACCAAAGGTCTATACCAAAGGTCAGAGGACAGTGCTATAAAACTGACAAAGCCAAGGAGCAAAATGGAATCTCACATCCCAGGCCCACCCAGAACAAGTGCAGAGGACGCTAGCACAGCTGAAATGTCTGAATTAATAGCATGTGAAGTAAAGAAACAATAGCAGAAAGGTATAGAGGAACTCAGATCAAAATTAATCTCTGAAATAAAAAGAATTATCTCTGAATTAATAGCGTCTAAAGTAAAGAATCAAATGCAGAAACATACAGAGAAAATCTGATCAGAAATAGTCTCTGAAGTAAAAGAATTAATAACTGCTTCTCAAGAAGACACTGATAAAAAATAGAGGAGATTAGAAAAGTGATGGATTCCTTGAATGAGCAATACAGGAAAGAAATAACTCACATGAAGCAGAGTCAAAGAGATATAGAAGAACTTAAAATTTCAATCAAAAGCTTGCAAAGCCATTTGAGTGAAAGTGAAGATAGAGTTTCAGATCTTGAATGTGCTGTCACAGCTAGTAAAGAGTTAAGAAAACATCTCTGAAAAAAACTAGGATGCAGGAAAAATAATTCCTCACCTGTAAGATTATGCAAAGATGAAGAATACAAGAATAATAAGCAACAATAAGAAAGAAGGAGTCAATACAAATGATATAAAAAGAATATGGGCAGAAGTAATAGCAGAAAACTTCCAAAATATGAGGAAACAATATGACATTCAGGTAACCAAAGCTTAGAAAACTCCAAATAATTTCAACCCAATTAAAAACACATGAAGACATATAATAGTCAAGATCCCAGAAATCCAGCATAAGAATAATATACTGAAAGCTGCTAAAGAAAAGAAGCAGATCACATTTAAAGGAAAACCCATCAGAATAACAGCCAACTTCTCTTTACAAACCATGAAGGCAGAGCACTTCACGTCCTCTATGAAAACAAATTCCAACCCAGACTACTATACTATGCAAAACTTTATTTAAAGTTTGATGGAGAAGAGAAATACTTTCATGACAAAGAACAACTAAAGAATTTCATGATGACAAAGCCAAACATACACAGACTACTAAAAGATGTTATAAAGAGGGACCAAAATGATTAGAACTCCACAAATAAGAAAAAAGGAACACACTAAATAGGGCAAACAAACACTGGAGGAAAAAGGAGTAAACAAGAGCAAGTACATAACATGTCGATCATAAAGTAGTATATCTCAATTACAACCATCAGTGTAAATGGACTCAATTCACCAATTAAGAGAAATAGACTGGCACAGTGGATTAGGAAACAAAAGCCAAACATATGTTGTATACAAGAAACACACTTAACTCATAAGGAAATTCATAGGCTGAAGGTCAAAGGATGGAAAACAATACCACATGCCCCAGCACTTCACAGAGGAAGCAGGGATAGCAATTCTGTTCTCAGACAGCCTCAACTCAAATGAAGAATGATCAAATGGAATAAAGAAGGCCACTATATACTGTTTTTAGGGGACAATTCAAGAGAAAGAGGTAACACTCATAAATGTGTATGCACCAAGCACGGGAACACCCACCTATATAACACAATGGTTATGAAAAATTCTAATATCCAATTCCACAACCTTAATAGGAGACCTTAACATCCTGATCCCAAAAAGATAGGTCAAGGAGACAAAAAATTAGCAAATAAGCAGCAGAACTAAACCAAAGCTTGGAACAAATGGACTTAGTGGACATATGCAGAGTGTTCCACCCAATGACAGCTGAATACACATTTTTTTCAGCTGTACAAGGGTCATTTTGTAAAATAGAACACACACTAGTCTATAGGTCATGCTTAAGTATATGCAAGAAAACAGAAATTATACCATGCATATTATCTGCTCACAGTGCAATGAAATTGGAAATAAATGTGACAAGAAAACAGAAAATCTCCATAAATACTTAGAAATTAAACAACACCCTACTTAGCAAGGGGTCAGAGATGAAATTAAGCAAGAAATTCAACAATATCTACAATTCAATGAAAATTCAAGCACGACTTATTGGAATTCATGGGATGTGATGATAGCAGTTCTCTGCAGGAAATTTATAGCTGTGAATTTACACATTAGGAAAACAGAATGGAAACAAATGAACACCCTAATTTTGGACCTCCAACATCTAGAAAATGAAGAGCAAACCAAACTCAGAGCCCAAAGATGGGAAGAAATCATAAAGATTAGAGCAGAAATTAATTCAATTGAGATGAAGAAAACAGTTCAAAGAATTAATGAATCAAAAAGCTGGTTCTTTGAAAGATTAAATAAAATTGGTAATCCCCTAGCTAACTTCAGCACAAAGAAGAAAGAAAAAATTCAAATACAAGCAATGAGGAATGAAAAGGGTGTAATTACCACAGATCCAGTGGAAATTCAAAATATTGTCAATAGCTACTTTGAGAAATTTTTCTCTTACACAGTTGAAGACACAGAAGAAATGGACAGATTCCTCGAAAGGTACAACTTACCATAATTGAATCAAGAAGATAGAACAACTCTCAATAACCCAATAACAGCTAATGAGATATGAAACATAATAAAAAACCTGCTGACAAAGAAAAGTCCAGGGCCTGATGGATTTACAGCTGAATTCTATAAGAAATTTATGGAAGATATAATCCCTATGCTCCTCAAACTCTTCAATGAAATTGAAAAGGAAGCAATCCTCCCAAAATCATTTTTGGAGGCAAGTATTACACTGATACCAAAACCAGGGAAAGATGTAACTAAAACATTCCCCTACTACAGGCCAATTTCCCTCATGTACACAGACAAAAAATCCTCAATAAAATCCTAGCAAATAGAATACGTCAAATCATCAAGAAAATTATACACCATGACCAGGTAAGATTCATCCCAGGGATGCAAGGATGATTCAATATATGCAAATATATAAATGTAATACACTATGTCAATAGACAGGAATCTAAAAAACATATGATTGTCTCAAGTGACACAGAAAAGGCTTCTGACAAAGTCCAACACTCATTCATGTTCAAAGTCCTACAGAAAATTGGAATAGAAGGCCTCTACTTCAATCTGATAAAAGCTATCTATGACAACTCAGTGGCTAATATAATTCTAAATGGGGAAAAACTGAAATCTTTTACTCTTAGATCTGGTATAAGACAAGGATGTCCTCTATCACCCCTCCTATTCAATATAGTTCTGGAATCATTAGCTACAGCCATTAGACAAGAGAGAGAAATAAAATAGTAAGAATAGGTAAAGAAGAAGTTAAATTGTCATTATTTTCAGATGACATAATACTTTACTTGGAAGACCCAAAAACCTCCACCAAGAAGCTACTAGAATTGATACACAAATTCAGTAGCATAGCAGGTATGCAGTCAATACCCAAAAGTCAATAGCATTCCCCTACACAGATAACAAACACACTGAGATGGAAATTAGAAAAAAAAATACCTTTTACAGTAGCACCACAAAAAATGAAATATTTTAGGATTAATCTAACGAAAGAAGTCAAAGATCTAAATAAACAAGCAAACAGGAATGTAGTCTATGCTGCGAGTACATTCAACTGATTGGCTCTAAGTGTTTACCATAACACTTGCATTAACGAAAACATTTAATTGCAGAGTCACTTCTTAATTCAATGCAATCTGAGGCAACATAACATGAAGGCCCCCATGTGAAACCCTGGTAGCTTTTCACTGACAGTTTTCAAAACTTTTACACTGCATTCCACAGGCACAAGCAGGGATTTTATTTGTTCATTAATTTAAACCCCAATTAAAATTAATATGTGATGCATAAATAAATAATAGCATAAAGCATTTTCATAAATCATTCTGATAATTCTTGAATTATAGGGACAATATACATATTTGATGGAAAATACATGAAAATCTACCAAGTATCTGTTTATGTTAACCTGAGCATCAACTGAAGAAAAAGAAAAAAGAACATTAGAGGAACACCTGGTAAGAGAACATCAGAGAAGACCAACAGTGACTAAACACCTCACCACAGGAAGGCATTGAGAAACTAATCGGGATGGTCCAGGGTCTGTCTTTTTAATGGGCCCAGAAAACCAACCTGCTAGGCTGGGGAGATGGCTCAGTAGAATAAGCACTTGCTTGAGTTCAATCCCTAGTTCAAAAAAAAAAAAAATTGTGGGGCCAGGGAGATAGCTCAGTAGAATCAGCGTTTCCCTGGCAAGTACAAGGGCCTGAGTTCAATCCCCGGTTCTGCCAAAAAAAAAAAAAAAAAAAAAATGCTGACTCAGTCTAACCATGCTTCTAAGAATACTTATAACTACTCAGGAAGCTAAAGCTTGCTTTTTTTCTTTTTACGGGTACCAAGGCTCAAACTCAGGACCTTGAACTTTCAAGGCAAGCACCTATTCCATTGAGCCATCTCCCTGGCCCCCAAACCTTGCATTTTGACCAGCAAATCTCACTATGGGCACACTATTTTGAACTACACTGTCACCACAAGTTCATCCATAAAAAATAAAGCAGACAGCCCGAGGTTAGATTATGGGAATATTAAACTGAAGACAGTCTCACAATAAAATTTTATGTCATCTATTCCTCACAAGATCTGTCCCACCTACCTGCTTCTATGTCCACAGCATTTGCCAAATAGTAAAAGAATCTGTAAGGTTTTCTTGAGTAGAGGATCACACTCTAGGACAGTAGTCAGATGACCCTACCTCACTTTCATCAGTCCTTTTCCTGATTCAATTGTTTATACAAAAGTGTTTTAATCCCTTTTCAGGTTGTTATATACCCAGTGACTCTGCTTGCAATCTAAGCTTGAAGCCAGTTCTGATTAGCACTGTTCCCATGGTTAGACAGACTGTAAGGTCTTTAAAAATCAGCCCTCACCCAATAATCTGGTTTCATGTCAAACCACTCTCCCCTTACCCTTAACATTCTATGCCTGTCTCCTTCTTACAAAGCTTTCCAGTGGACTCTTCCCTGTGTCTAGAACACACATCTCAATCCCAGCCACTACCTCTGGCTAATTACTAGTCTTTCACACCTAGATATAAAGTTAATTTTAAATAAAATCCTCTTACTCCTCAAATACTGTGCAATTTTTCAAAACTGTGAGCTATTTTTTTCTTTGATGTGCTTATCATCATTATTTGTATTATTGCTCATGCCTCACTTGAGAGATCAGCTTTGCACCACAGTATAGTATTATGAGCCTATCTGGTGAAATTCTTGTCCTCTCGTCTTCCCAGCAAGTTCTAATTTGCTACTCCCTGGAAAATGGTTGACTTCAGAAGGGCCTACATATCATTTGTCTCATCTTTTACTTTAAAACCTTCATACATTGCTTATTCTCTTTTGTGTTTAAATAATTACATAGGGTAAGCCTATAAAACTAAGGTATAAGCTACATTTGTGAAGTTCATCAGGCAAATTTTAAAAGTAGTTTACATAGGAACTGACAGGGATGCAGACTTTAAGCAGGCTCCTGTGAAAGTCCTCATCTGATCAGCATGCCAGGCCCCAGGCTGTTCAGCTGCTCCCCACAAAACCTGGGCCCTTGGCACCACTGCTACTTTGTATACTAAGAGTAAGGAACAGGCAAATGCTCATAACCAAAGAAATAATCAGAAAAGGGAAAATACATTCTCTCTCCTGTCCAGACACTGATTTCAATAGCCAAAACATTATATTACCTGCAAATTATAGCACAAACTAATTCTGGCTTTTGCGCATAAAGGATTAAGATGCAGTGCTTTTATGAAGTCTTTCTGCGCTTGCCTGATGGCTTCCTCATGTTCAAATTCCATGTAAGAATTCCCCCGTCCAACATAAGCATCCAGGAAGAGTGGATTAACTTTAAGAGCTTGGCTAAAGGAATCGATAGCTTCTCTAAATTCTTGAATTCTGAAAAAAAAAATTTGAAGTACTGATTTCTTCAGGTGAATTGATGCTCTCTTCTCTGGCAATATATTCAGTGTTTTCTTTATGACTTTTCTAAAAAGATGTATGATGACTCTTATAAAAACTCTTTCAATTTCAGGGCTCACTTTGGCAGCACATACACCAAAAATTCTTTTGATTTTATTATCTATCATGGGTGGTGAGCACACAGGTCCACATAGTCTAAGCAGTTTGGCAGGTTCTTCAAAGTTTTAAATAAAGGAGGAAATCATATGAGAAATTTACCCAGCAGAATGTGATGGGCTGAAATTCTTTGAGTAATAACGGGCCATATTGTGTTCCTAAATCTTATTTTACTGACTGTCAGTTACCAATACAGAAAACATATGTTTATACTGATAAAATAATTAAATTACTCCAAGTAGATTAATGACACTAATGATACTTCTATTAACAATGGCCCACATACACAATGGTGGTCCCCTAAGGTAATATTACATAGAGTGACAGTGTAACTGTCTCAGTCTGAAAATGTACTTGACATCATTCACACAATAAAGAACTGTCTAACATGCAGAATTCAGTGGAGCATGACTTGTATTAAAAATAAATACATTTTATATATTTAATGTTTCCTTAAATGGTAAAACAAATTTTTACCATGCAGTTATTTTTACCTCATATCAATAAAGGCAGTGCATTTCATTGCAGACATCAGCAGAGGAAGTCAGAGAAAGAAGTACATTTTATTTATTAACTTGTAAATGAATATGGGGGTAGGTGGGAAAGGGTTGTTGAAGGGATAAAGTATTTGTTTGTGGGCATATACAAATCATGGCACTAATTCAAATGCATATCTAATAATTATATCTAGTCTCAATTAACATCAAAGACTGAAAAAAAATTGGATAAGGGAGCTAATGTTGAGTAATTGCTTACTTACCAAGCACTGGGCTTGATGCTTAACAGACACTATTTCACTTAATCCTTCCAACAACTCTTTAAGCTAGTTATAATTACCTACATTTTATGGATGGAGAGACAGATTATGTCTCAGAAAAGTTCGCACACAGGAAATGGCACAGCAAGTAGCATACTAACTTTGCACAGAGCCAATACTTAAAATTTAGATAAGGCTCATTTCAGAAATCCATGCTTATGCAAACAGCTATATATCAGATACATATTTCTTACTTAAAACACACTGTAACTGGTGAGGGAGAGTCAGGAAGCTGATCAGAACTAGGGCTGGCATTCAGACCTGAGTCTGACCAGCAAATCAGAATTTGCCAGTGTTACAATAGGAACTAAATAAAAGAAGAACACAGTACAGAGGCCTCTGACCATTCTTTCCAACATGTGCCTCAAGCCAGTTTTCTAATGTAATAAGATGCATAACTGTTTACACATTTTGTCATTAAACACACACACATGCACGAGCACATGCGCGTGCACACACACACACACAGACACACACACATGTGCATGGAACACAAGATAACCATTCTGGAAAGTATCTTCTCCTAGATGTTGCTCAAGAGTATCTTTTAAAAAAGTGTTCTCTGGTACCTGGGAAATGGCTCAGTAGAATAAGTGCTTGCCTTGCAAGTACAAGGGCCTGAGTTAAATGCCCGGTTCTGCCAAAGAAAAGTGTTCTCCAAATTTTAGCCCTTCTTTCATGAGAGCTGCCCATGTCAATTTGTTAAAGTTAGTTAACTAAATTTATTTTAAGACAATTTAATTTCAATGCATAGAAAAATAAGGAGCTGGGGAGCTAGCTTAGCCACATAAGCACTTGCCTGGCAAGCACAAGGTCCCGAGTTTGATCTCTGGTACCACAAAAAAAAAAAAAAAAAAAAAAAAAAAAAAAAAAAAAAAAAAAAAAAAAAAAAAAAAAAAAAAAAGAGGAAGAAAGAAAAATAATTTATCTCATAAAATTATTTTTTGTTAACAGAAAAAACCCTAAAAATAAAACTGGAGATGGATATTGTAATCTACGGAAAATTAAACTTGAGGACTGCACCATCTATCACAAATAGAAAGTTTTTAAAGACAAGATTTTCAGTAAGATTTCCCTAGATGTAAGTTATGGGAAAGAATTCACTTTGTAAGTAAGGAGTGATTCTGTTTTTCACAATGTGATGTTACGGTCAAAAGAGAAAATTACAACATCTGTTTTGCAGATCTTAATTAGTTTTGTGATGCAATAGTCGGGAAGCAGCCTGGATCCACAATGCTCTACCTGACAGTATGCTCCAAGCTGGATCTGTGGCCAGAGAAAAAGAAAGCATGCTGACAAGGAAAGTGTGGAAGCCCCATTAGATACATTTTAGTTCTGTCCTATTTGAAGGTTGAGCAGTTGTTGTTTGTGATTGGCTGAGAGTCAGCTACCTGTTACAAGCATAAATTACAGTCTGCTTACCTTCAAGTTAGATTACAGTTCACTATGCATAAAGAAAGCTTTTACACAGGGAGGCAGCTTTCAGCCAACCTTCACACTTCTCCTCATCTAGTGAACCTCTTCCCTGTTAGTCAACCTCTCAGAACTAATGACCAAAATGTTGTGCATTAATCTCACTTTTTATTAGCATTGTAAACAGAATCCTTTGGTCTCACTAGGAAATAACAGAAAATGGGGTTTTTACAGTGATAAGAAAGAAATAGAACAGGAAAAGTTGACTGGTTAATAGTAAGTTACTTGAGGCTACTTTATGATCAAGCTTTAGCTGGTTTGCTTTGGTGTCTATTGGGTTCCTGAATGTTTCAATTTATATATTTGCATTTAGCTTGAGTGACTACAGTTTGTGTTGCCTGATCCATTGAGTCCTAATATCCCTAATCTTACTTAAAAAGTAATCTTTTCTTAGCACATGACCACATCTTGAAAAAATAGCCAACATACTCATGACTCTTGCTCCATGTTTTGCACTTGATCTTAGCCAAAAGGCTGAGAAGCCATTTTGCTCCATGTTTTGTCAGACACTACCCGAAAGTGGTTCATGAAATGTTCTACTAGAGGATCCTACCAAATGAACTCTGAAGCACCAGAGAAGATTAATTTTTGATATTATGGACAGATGAAGCTTAGCATCTATATATTTGAAATCTTTTTGAGTTCACTCTGGGGTTGTTACTCAGAAAACACAGGATCATTTCTTTCAAGAAAGTTTTAATGAAGTTACGTTCCTTTTTCTCAGTAACTGGTACCACTTAAGAAGCAAAACTTCAGTAAAGGCAGGGTTACAGCACCTTCTGTGTGACTGCATTACAGGAACAATTCGAAACACAGACCAGCACTGTTTATCAAGTACAAACATATCACAGTCATTTTATGTTTAGTGTATCTTTTTAGGTGTTACTGTGCTCAGTATTTCTATTAATGAATAGGGAAGAGCTCATTTGTGATACATGTCATTGCCTACATTCACCGAAAATTTCAGGACAGTCCCACATCCCTCCTATTTTTTCCATGAATCCTGAAATGTTCCTAGTATACTTATATCAAAACATCATCATATCTTATCCTTCTTACTTAAAAAGAAATTAAAAATTCTTTAGGAAAACATATCTTGATATAAAAACAATATCTCATTTTGCACAACCTAATAAGTTATGAAAATGATAAAAAAGAATAACTTGTTTGGACAGGATAACCTGTCTGCTTCTTGTACTATGGATAACCACTAGGAAGATAACAATGTAAAAAGCATTAATTATTGAAATTGTACTATAATTCAGATTTTTTAAGAAAGATAAGTACACAGCTACATTATTTTAATTCATTAAATAGAGAGATCTGCTCTAATAGTGTTTGTAAATAGAATATCATGTATGCACCTTATACAACAAAAACAACTACGAAAACATGCAATGTTTTAATTATTGAATCTGTTCTACTAATTTGATTTGAAACTGTCTCACTGCTAATTGTTCTTCAGTAAAATTATGGAAAATAAAAAAAAAAACAAAGAACTGAGGCAGTGAATTGAAGCACACCATCACAAAAACCTAAAAATATTACCCAAAGTCAGTGGTAGAAGCTATTATTTTACTGATCTAGTTATCAGCACTATCATTAATGAGGACTCTGTTCAGAGTGGCTAAATAATCACTATGCCTTAAAGCTGGAAGTGGATCCTGAAAGCCACATGACCAGTACCTCAGGGTAGATGATGACTAAAATTAACTCTTGAAGAGACAGAGCTACAGAAAAAGACTCCCTGGAGTCCAACACCAATGGATGAGGGAACACACTCAACGGACACCACTGTGGAAACAGCAATTTGTTTTTTTCTGGAGATGTATCTCTCAGTGCCCCTTCGTTGCTGCTCTTGGCCAGTCATCCTTTGGCAGTTGGCCAATGGGAAAGCACAGCAGAATTCTACCCTCCATCCATGTGTGCATGCACAAGTGGTAAACAGTTGAGCATCTGCTACTGCAAGTATAAAAGCATGGAAAAGGTTTTCAAAATCAAAATGTGTGTGTATAGATCTGAAGCAATGTGCTCACATAAAGGTGTCTAATTCTTACTCTCATATCTGTTCTCAATGAGTCATACTGTGAGAGGGCAGAGAGGATCCGGACACAGACACACAAGCCCACAGCACTTACCACATTAATCACATACGTTACCAGACGTGCCCTACTGAGTTGTACAAATAAATCACAAATACCTCCTGCAAACTAAAGAATGTGGCTTGCAAAGTTAAAGATTGAAATGTATTTTATGCAAGTATCACAAATGGCAAAATAAACATACAGAAGTGAGAAGTACATAGAACATATAACTGAGTAATCTCTCATGTTTTTAAACAGAAAATGAAGATAGCTTTAGCAAAAAGGTCTAAAATTTAGCTCTATCACAAAACTGTTGGCAATTAAATTAGGTAACAAGTAGGATATTCAGCCTAAGGAATGCTGTCTCCTAGCAACCCCAAGAGTGAGAACCAGAGATACACAAAAGATACTTCACAAGTCTGCAGCCCCATGAGTTCAAAGATCAAAGCCCTAAAATGTAAAGATTCATTCCTTTTATAAAATTTTCCAAATGAATTTTTTTTTACTTTCCTTACACTACATACATGAGACACCAAATGTGAATCCCTACAGTTGCAAACTGCTGCTATGTAGATTACTGCTTACTTTGAAATGCAAAACTATTTTTCCTGAAGAAATTTCACTAAATCACAAAACATTCCTTGTAAAGTTCAATAAAACTGTTAAAAGCTCAACACTCATGGAATTGGGATTCTGATTACTGCTGATTAAAATTCTATTTTTATTAAAGAACCATAGAGATTAGTCAGGTGATGAAAGTGATTTGTGGTTGAGAATACAACCAGTGACCACATTTCATAGAACACATTGTGAACTGACACACTGAAAAACTTACTGATTAATAGTTGCTAAACATTGGAAAGAGAGTGAGAGAAATTGTGGAATCTGTTCTTCAGACATTAGATATTTTAGCCAGCACACACACACCCACAAAAACAAACACATTAGTCTCATTATTCTTTCTTTTCTTAAGGAAAACAATTAAAGGATAGATTGTACAAAGATTGCTGGATTAAATTTGACAACTGTATGACTATATTTTTGCTGTCTATATAAAAGAAAAGGTCTGAGAATGGTTCTTTTAACTCAAAGCCATCTTTAGAAGTTCCAGTTGCTATATTACTTTGTTCATAAAATAACAAACTCTCTCTCAGGACTACATAGCTATGGTATCTATGTCCTACAAGGAAAAATAAAGTATGTCAAGTTCCTAAATAATTCAAGCTATTTTCTATTCTTCTGAGTATTTTCAGAGCCTATCTACACAATTTATCAGTTATTTTAATTTCCTACTACAAATTAACTTCCATTGTTTCTTTTATAAAAAGTAATGCTGTAAACCGTTACTTGAGGGAGTACATTTTACCTTATATTAAAACCTATGCCCACTGAATCTTTATGCTTTTAAAACTGAAATGACCAAAAATTAATTTTCAGATACTGAATGTCATATGGAATTGAGAACATTATAGTCAGCAAGTTTTCTGTACTGTATTCTATACTATGTTTGTATTTTAAGTTGATGATCTGCATCTGAGCCTTCCATAAATGTCCTCTCTGTAACTCGCTGATTTATGTAACAAGTTCAAAAAGAGACAATCATGTTTTAAGTGCTGTACTTTTATTGATTTTTTTGTTTTACAGATATCTTTTGGTATGCTTTTCATTAGTTGTAGATTTATAATTATGTTTTTCAATGCAAGATTTCCTTGAAAACACATTCTTTTGAAATCACTCTCTCAGCTAGGAAAATGGATTCTTACAAGTCAGTTCCATTTGATGAAGAAATTAACTTAGTTTATGTTGATATGTTACAAGTCATGCATAATTTTACTGTATATTTCCAAGTGTCATTCCTCAGTGTCCACAAGTTTCAGTCAGGTGGACTCCCCAAGGCCGTGACACAGGTGTTTTCTCCTGATTTGTCTAAAATCATTTACTGGAAGGCAGAGAGGGCTAACAGCACAACATGCCAGATGTGATCCCATATCTACACAGGGAATTCTTTGTGTCTCTCCCCATTTTTTGCAGTTTCACATCTACATTTTCCTCGCTTTCTTCCGCCCTTTCCTCCCTTTTTCATGGGACCATCACTAAGTGTGTCCATAGTCCTGCTCAATTTCCCTTTCCACATCAACTGCACCTCATACCTGTGGTGGCACACGGCAACAGCTTGAAAGAGACTCACATTAGTCTGGCTTATCAAGGCAGCTTGCTTAAAATCCTGCAACAAGTTTATAAGGTTTTGTTAATTTTATAACATTCATGATATGAGCTTTCTTAAATTTCTTTCTAAATTTGGCTATAATATATACCTTTTGGAAATGTTATTTTGTCCTCAAAAGACTACATAAATGAGAATGTATGGAGCAGAGGAACCTCCTGCTCTAAGTTATTTAGAATCTTGTGCTATTTTTCTTTACTTGTAGAATAGGAATTAGGGGGGCTAGCAAACAGCTCAATGGTACAGCACATGTCATTTTCATGTGCAACGCCTTGGGTTTGATATTCAGCACAGCAAAAGAGGTGGGGAAACTTTCCCATGACTGCAATGTATCGCAAAGTATGTCATTTACCTTACTTTTACATCTTGTACTCAGTACAAGAGACTGCTTATACCACCAGAGACTTCTCTACCTAGACAGAGAAGGAAACTCCCTAGAGAGAACCTTTGGGATTATATGACTTTTGAGCCATCATGCAGGCCAGGAAAAGGGCCTAACTGGGCTTGGTGTGTGGATTAGCTATACCTTCAATGTCCCAAATCCACACTTCGAGATATAAGGGTATCATTTTGTCCAGGGATCCAGAAGACTGCCTGAGCAGGCAAGTCTCTTGCCTGAACTTGGGGAAGTCGTCTGGGGTGGAGCTGAATGACCCTGGAGAACAGATTATATAAAACAAATTTAAAGTGCTGGGGTGGGAGGAAATCCTGCCACTGTGACCTGGAATGCTGTACTCTCTTAGGAGCCAAAGACAGCGTCAACACTGGCTGCTTCTTAAATTCTCACAAAAAAACATTTGACACTGAGGCCAAATAAGATCACTAACTTAAAATTCAAAAAAAATTTAAATAAATATCTACATATCAAATAGCATGTCAATAGATTAATTTTAGTAATTCCTATAATGTGGACAGCAGCTTGGGTAGATGGCTCAGTGGAATAAGTGCTTCCCTGGCAAACACAAGGGCCTGAGTTCAATCCTTAGTTCCTCAAAAATAAATAAACAAATAAAGTGATAGTCACAACCTATGCAGGAACAAAAATGACATTTTTTCCCTAGAGGACTGTTTCAGCAGGCATGTTCATAGGCAATTTGGACTGTGAGGTCATTTGATTAGGTTAAACACATTGAACAGTGCATCCTCTCTTGCAGTGGCAAAAGGGAACCACTCCAGCCTCTTCTTCCTGAAGGTGCCAGCTCTCTAAAGTACCCAAGGCTTGTCCAACTAGACAGGAACTAAGTAAGCATAACCAAGTCTCTTTCTCCCTCCCACTACCTCCTCCTCCTACCCACTCACAGTGGTTGCATACAGGGATTAGGCTGCTTGTCTTAGGTAGCAGGACGAGTTTTCTGCTATTAACTTGGAGTGCAAGAAGGAGCAGTGGGGTCTAGCCAAGCCCTTCAGAGCTACCACAGGAAGAGGCAATCTGTGAATGCAGGTTCTCTGCTTAGGTTTGATGAAGCATATTGTGATGATAAGTGGAAGTATTTGGGTAGAAACAAAGAACTTATTATCTAATTAAATATAACGGATTTATATTTATATATATGGCCTGTCAAATAGGCCACCAGGAATCTTCCTTTCTGCATCACAGCACTCCTTCACATCTCCTCTGGAACCTCAGGCTCCTGTGTGTTGCTATCTCCTGGATCCTCTCTCACTGTCCTGACTAACAAGATTTCATGCAATCCTCCTCATCCCAGAGTCCATATGTGGCCACAGCATTCTGGTTCTCCCCACTACCCATCTCCTGAACGCATGCTCTAAAGACATTTTTATTGGCTTATTTTATTCTTGTCAAGGTAATCTCTGTACACAATGCATAGGACCTAAGAAAAATATAGTACTTACAATGTTACAGTGCTCCCCCTTTCCACTTTCTTTACCTCTAAGTGCCACTTTCCAAAAAGCAATCATTTTTCAGCTTACAGTCATTTCTTCTGGTTTTTACCTATGAATATCTAAGCACCATGAGTACTATATCATATTACAACTGTTTACTTACAGTGTAGAATAGAGTTCCTCCAAAAACACCATTCCAACACACTCCCCACTCCCAGCATTCCTACACATTTAGGACAATTTTGTTTGTCTCTTGTTTGTGAATCAATTTACTGTCCTTAAGTATTTAATCCTTGGCTTCCCCTTCAAATGTAAATTTAGAAAATTAAAATCCTGAATGGTAGTTCAGAGTGTTTACGCATTGCTTCTCCACTATCTTTAATCATGTGGAATTACATTTTTCATCAATTTACTATTATCATAGTAAAGTTTTTAAGAAGGAAAAGAGATAAAGAAATGTTCTCAGTCTGACACACAGAACCATTAGCTTCTCAAACAGCTCCTGTCTAAATGTTTCCTGATTAGTGTTTGCCAGAGGGCATAGAGCTATCAGCTCACTGCTGTATTTTTAGCACGTACAGACTGGATCTCACCATTAATTCCTCTAACAAAAATCCTTCTTTCTTACTATGTTTTAAGATTTTATTTTTATCATCTGGACCTCTATTATTCCACCTTACACCCTTGATTATTTCTTCCTCTGCCTATGTCATTTTTAATTGTTAATTAATTATTTTACTTTATACAGAGAAAAAATAATTTTTTGGCATTTGTAATTTCATGGCATATCTCCCAGCCTTCTACTTTTATCTACCTGTGTCATAATGTTTAGAGTGTTGTTCTTATGACCAGAATATGATCAGAATGTATTAGACAGTTTTAAAATTTTCCAGCTGACCCTTCTCATATATTTGGTATCTTTTGACCACTGCTATTTAATATAACTATTCACAACTCACTTAGGTATCTTACTATTTGATTTCTGCTGGCCTCTGCTGTTCCTATTTCTTTTTTTTTTCAGATTTATTTTGGATTCTTTAAATATTTATTGTACTTTAATTTGATTACTTTATGTGTCACTGAAGAAGTCACATTGGAGCAATGCTTGAATGAAAAGAGGGTGTGAAGCACATATAGCTGAGTTAGCAGAGTGAGGTATGCTGAGGGAACAGCCTGTGTGAAGGGGCCTGCCAGTGTCACGGATTGGCAGAAGGCAAGAGCAGAGTGAGTAAGGAGGGGAGAGGCACAACGAGCAGCAGTCAGATGACGCAGGCTCTTGCCTGGTCACAGGTTCAGGATGCAGTCTCATTTTGGAGACCCTGGCACTTTTTGAGCAGAGAGATGACCTGTTTTATTTGGACAGTGTAAAAAAGAGAAGAAGCAGTAAGGGCAATTGCGAAAACTACTGCAGCACTCCAAGTTTCTGTTCAGAGACCTAAGTTATATATATCTGGCCCAATACTTACTGGTTGAGAAAATGATACTGGTCACAATTATGAGAATTGATTTAACTCAAAATAGTTGAGTTGTACTGTTGCCTGGACATGCTAACTGGATAGATGTTGGGTGTGAGGAAAGATAAGGTCAAGAATATTTTCACTAAACAATTGGCTCCCAAAGACTAGAGCTCTGCAGTGCTTATCACAGTGTCTTTGGTTTCAGTCCATTAACTGGAAGCATCTAAAATCAAGGGAAGCTCAATTTAGACATTGTCCTGATACTCACTAGTTGAAAGATCTTATGGACCCAATTCTGAATATCAGCTTGCTTATCTGTACGTTATTGATATATATATATATATATATATATAGAGAGAGAGAGAGAGAGAGAGAGAGAGACAGAGAGAGAGACAGAGACAGAGAGAGACAGAGACAGAGAGACAGAGACAGAGAGACAGAGAGACAGAGACAGAGACAGAGAAAGAGACAGAGACAGAGACAGAGCAGTAGATTTCATATTGCCCTTCAGTGACAAATAAATATTTAGTTGGTAGGTAAAACAGTCTGTGTGTTTAATTCCCCAAAGCTGGGGTTATCTACACCCCACTTCTATTTTTCCCTTTCTCCACCCCAATTTCATTGTCCATAATTTTCTTAACTACAGCAAGCAGAGCAGTTCTTTAGTTGTCTATATACCAGAAGTGGTCCTTGATAGTATATCTCAAAGATATGTTCCCATGTATCAAGAAGTCTAAAGAGGAATTAAAGATAATGAAATGTTGGGATTAAATTTCACCACCGTGTAAACTGTCTAGAAAGTGATTTTTCTGAATAGAATCTTAAAAGTTGACTCCAGATGTTGAAAATCCACACAGGCCATATTGGAAGATGGAAACAAGCAGAAATGAGTGCTCTACTGCATGCAATCACCTTGCAGTTTCTCAGAACTAAAGATTCAGAACTGCTATTACTAAATTGAAAATCTCAAATTGCTATTTTTGCCTTGTTTTTTTATTTTACTTCCAAAAATATTATAGAATAAAAATTAAGTTGAAACAAAAGTTATTAATTTTATTTTCTCTTATAATGAAATAAACCTCAAACTGTCTTTTAATACACTACACACACACCTATTAAAATTCTCAATGCCTGTTCCTAAATTTAAACCCTATCACCAGAGATCATTCTTAGCAACTATTTCCTGCCCTGTTTAGAAGGGATTTATTGTTATTTGTTTTCAATGGGGAAAGAGGAAAATTTTAAGTGAGAAAGAGCACCTGGCAGCAGAGTACATAATACCCAAATTATTTGCCAAATAATTGAGTTATGTGTTTATTTCCTTAGGAGTTAATATTTCTATCAAATTAGAATTCCTTTCTGCATTGACTACTTATCCATGATAAAAATAAAATAATAACACACACCTTTTGCACAGATTCTATTCATCATTGGAAATATTTCAATGCAATTCTTGCTAAAGTCATCACTCAATAATATTGTTATTTGGTAGCAATAAAAAGTTCAGAGAAATTTTCAGAAGGGAGCAGGAAAAATCCAGTGTGTTCATTTGTGCATAGCACCAAGGAAGCTCACCTCTAACGCAAAGCCGTACTGCTCTAATTCAGTGTAGATGATTCCACGATTAATGAAGGTATTTACTGTTACAGTCTCTCCAGCATCAAGGAGCAGTGCAATTCCAAAGTCTATTAATGCCTAAAAGTAAAACAATTGCTTACAACCTAGACATAGCCTTTTACAGCCTTACAGCATCAGCCATGGACAAGTGTGTCTCTGCTCATGTTAGAACCCGCAGTGAGAGACTTACGACTTAGGACCAAAATGGTCACTGAGAGGATACTGCTACGCTTTAGTAAGGTTCTGTGTTATCTGTGAGTCATCCCATCCATGCTTATTTGGGCATGGGTTGGAAAGGAGGGAGCCAACACTTGTCCCGCACCCCAGTTTCACTATGCCACCACAGATATTAAAGCAGTGCACAGAGTGCTGTACACACTTTCATTTCTTTTTATTTTTTCATCGCTTTCTTCAGTGAACTCTAAGCTCAATGGAGCCAGAGCTTATCTATTCTGCTCATCACTGTAAACCCAGCAAAGAGTATCACCACTAAACACAATAGGCAGTTTTTACCAAATGAACAAATTATGACTCACTGAAAAATCTACTTTACTAAAACTAAGAAACAAGCACTTGTAGGAAAATTAAATTTCAAAATATTTTGATAGGCATAGTCCTCACTTTCTTAAGACAGTAGCGTAAGCTGAGAATCTACTGAGAAGACCTCTAGTTTTATCTTTTTCCTTTCCCATGCACTGAATAAACAGTTTTGCTGGCCTTTACTTTGTTCACTACTTACTGGGAGAATCCTAAATTAGGTTTCTGTGGTTTGGTTAGAAAAGAGCCAAATCTTATATACCTATAGCACTTGTCAATCGAAAACGGTTAATAAGTCGTATTTCACTTTTTGCTCACACTTGCTTTTCTAGTGTTTCCTGATTGGACATCCAAGCACCTAAAATATTGTATTATGCAATTGAAGATCCTATATATCATGACAATAATTATAAGCTGTAAATATTTCCAGGGCTGTACAACACATCCATGATACTTTTAGAAATCTAGAATATTAGCTCCAAATTGACTGACCTTTCCATTTATAGAGTCACAGAATGCAAACCTGTAGGGTATCTTTGAATTCAGTAAGCAGGTGAATATGCAGTGTAATAAAAAACTAATGCTAGGAAGTGAGATTCTATGCAGGTCAATTGGAGGGGCGGGCCAAGGTTTTAAGAGGATGAGTGGCCTTTCCTGGATTTGTACCATGCCTTACTGTTACCAGCTTCTTAGTCTGGGGAAGTTACCTCACCCTAAGCTTCTTTTGCCTTATCTGTGACAGAGGCATGTATTTCTGAGTGTGTGTTGCTAAGAATTTAATCCAGTGCTTGCTGCATAATACTCTAAACCAGTAGCAACTGTTAATGATTTAGCATATAGCATATTAATAGTATTAATATTAGTATCACTAGCATATTAATATTGGACTGTATCCCAGCACTCGGGAGGCTGAGGCAGGAGGATTGTCGTGAGTTCGAGACCAGCCTGAGCTACAAAGTGAGCTTAAGGCCAGCCTGAACTGCATAGTGAGACCCTGTCTCAAAAAGACAAAAAAAAAAAAAAAAAATATTGGACTGTAGAATCATAGTTCACTTTTTCTTAGCTTTTGAGAAAACCATATCTGGGGGAACATTTAAGTTTATTTTTTTAAAGATACTTGATTTTCCTCATTCTAATGAGGGCAAGAATGCTGAGAAGCAGGTAGACAGAAGAATAAAGGGAGGAGGTGCTCCTGGAAATGACATCCATCCCAGATGATGTCAGATGATTTTTACAAAGCTGCCTAAATGCTGGTAAATCAGAAGTGAACAAATCCGTGCTCCTCCATGCAGGTCTCTAACTCCCTGTGTGACTTCTAAGAGTTTCCTGACCTCTCCCTGCTTCCACTTCCTTGTCTGTAAAGTGAGCAAATTAAATATTTGGGGTCCTAGCAGCTCAAAATCATCAAATTTTGTTTTCTTACTTTAGTCTCATTTTTTCCAGGTAGTTTTGAGTTTTCTTGATTAACAGGGAACTGACTCTTTTATATATCTGAGATGACAAAAGTGTGAGAATTGCTTCTCTGCCCAGCCATTGTTCTGAACTTCAAGGGTTACCTTCCTGACAGGAAGGGCGTAGGGAGGGACAGTGGAAAACACCTGGCTGAGCAGGTCACTGAAAAATGATCTTTTAATTTGCTCACTGAATCTTAACATTCCCCTTGTTACAAAGCTAAGTTATTCATTTGTTAACATCTCTGGGGAAATTACAATAGTCTGGCTACTTGGAATTTTGCATCCTTTTAGGTAGAAAGTATGTTCCTCAAAGCTACAAGGCTCATAAATATCTAAATTCTTATGTGTTTAAATGGATTTCACTAAATTTCACAAAGAGCAAAAGGTGTACCTACCTGATACAGGTGGGAATATGAGGAACGTTTTAAAAGGATTACTCCATTTACCAAGGAAGGGGCAGAAAAGAGGAGAGGGAGAGCACTAGAGAAGAGAAAAAGAAGAGCAAGAATGTCCAACAGAACACTAAGCCTGCAGACCAGAAGCTATGCAGAGAGGACACCTCACTGCAAAATGACCACAGAGGCAAGAGGTAAGAAAACCAGCATGAGAATAGAAAACACATAAGAAAATTCAAGCAAACAGGCCACAGATAAAGGTGAGATACCTTGGATATGGCGAGACCCCTGCTGTAGGCCAGAGCTTAAAACAAAAGATTAAACAAATGCAGCCACACACCTCCCTAGGGATGGGCTTTAGTGATTGATAGTCCACATGGATATCAATCAACCTGAATAAGCCGGAAATAGTCACTAACCCAACCCTCCACAGGAAAAGTCCCTGTTCTCTATTCATGTCTTCTTGCTAAGTGACTGACTCATTTCCACATTTGATACCAATGTAATCAATTTGACCTGAGCAGTTATACTTGTAATCTTATTAGTGGGTCACAGTTTTGTTCCACTCCATACCCACCTGTGAGTTTCCCATCTTCAGGCCTGCCTCACCTTGTAGATTTTGCTCTATAAAATCCCTAGAAAAGGCAAGGTCCTTGGCAAGGCACTGGGTACCTTTCTGTCCCTCTCTTGGACAGAAGCTTTCTTTCGCTTAATATATTCTGCTCTTAGCCTTTGTTGTTCCTAAAATTCTATCTTTAACTTTAGAACTCACCTCAGATACCTCTCAGATTGGGATTTTTTTCCCCTATATCATCATTTAGTCATATTGCACTTATCTGACATATTTTAATTCATGTGCACCTATCAGTACATATATAAGCATTATAAAATTAATTTTTCTTTTGATTTATTGCAATCATATGAGAAAACATGTGAACACTAACTAAACATTACTTGGAATGGTTATTTGGTTTCTAAAATTTTATGCACATGCATTTCCATGAGGAATTATTTTATAAAAAATTATAGGAGAAGAGAGAATATAGGTATTTCAAAAGCATTTGCAAATTGTTTAATATGTTGTTTGCTAAAGGTTATTTATTGATTGCTTTTTTAATTGGAAAAGCCACTGAATGGGTGTTGTTTTTAAACTTCAAACTTGTTTATTAAAGTAAGCATCTTACCATTTCAAGTTCTCTTATCTTGGTGTAACATAATGCTCTGTTATAAAATGCGACATAACTGTTTTTGTCCATGTTGACAACTGTAGTTAAATCTTTAATAGCTAACTTGTAATTCTACAAAGAAAAAGATAACTAAGTGAGAAAGGTAAGTGATAATGGACTGAAAGGTAATTGTACAATAAAATTCTGATTCTCCAGTTTGGCCATTTTGTATATCATCTGTGAATTTAAAACACTCAAGTTAATCTGTCAGAGTTAAGATTTCTTGGAAAAATTCCTACATTTTCTTCTACCTACATATAAAATCAAAGATATCAACAAAACTCTAATAAATTACTTTATTATCAATGTTATATGACATGAAGAAAATTATACAACTGGTAGGCGAGAATCAGCCCATATTAATCCGGAGCCTGCCTCTGTCACTCATATTGCCATATCACATAATCATCATGTTTTCTACTGACATTCTTTTGCTTCCTCACTGATTATTCTCTGATACCTTATATCATCCCTTCTATAGATAGTAATTTTCACGGAATTAATACATAATACAGGTCTTACCTTTGCTTTAGAGAGTTATTTGTGAAATACTTCATATGAAATATCTACAAAGAAAAGTCAAAAAAGGAAAGTGGAAAGATACACAGCATTTCACACAGCATCAGATACTAGTGATCCTGGTCACACTTGTTAACTCTTATTGAGGAACCAATAATAATCTCTAGCAATGATTTATTTTCAGTCATGTATTGCTATACTTAATTACTTAAAATAGTGTAATATTTAAAAAATTGGGGGGCTGGGAGATGGCTCAGTGGAATAAGGACTTCTCAGGAAAGCACAAGGGCCTGAGTTGAATCCCTGGTTCCAAAAAAAAAAAAAAGGAAAAAATTAGAACGCTCCAAATTTTCCACAATCAACCAATAAAATAAATGATGCAATATTATGCCATTGTAAAAATGATATCTTCAAAAATTAAATTAAAAAGCAGGGTACAACACAAATTTTATTTATTTATTTGTTTGTTTATTTGTTTGTTGTTTTGCAGAACTGGGGATTGAACTCAGGCCCTTGTGCTTGCCAGGCAAACACTTATTCTACTGTTCTACTGAGCTATCTCCTTGGCCCCTTACAACACAAATTATGTAAAATTCTGTAAGTAGTATAGGCCCACATTATACATTATCATGAAATTTTAAAAGATGTAAAATTGTATTCATATATATATATATATATATATATATACACACATATATATATATATATATATATATATATATATATATATATATATATATAAAATCCAGTACAAGGTCTCGTTATGTAGTTCAGACTCATAGTGATCCTCCTGTTTTACGCCTCCCCAGCGCTGGGATTACAGGAGTGCCACTACACCAAGTCTTGGTTGCTGGTTCAGCACACCTGGAAGCAGGGCTGGTGTGAAATGTTATGCCAGGGATCAAATCCCAGTCTGCCTAAGCAGGTGCTTAGTCCACTGAGCTATCTTGCCAGCACTTTCTCTTCTATATTTCCTAAATTGTTTACAATTGAATAATTGTTATTTTTTTAATGTTGTTTAAAGTGTAAAAGTAAAAAAAAAATCAGCACTTTTTGAAAAACACCATTTGAAATCCTCTCTGATGCACTGTGGGAAAATGTTCTATGTAAACAGCTTCATACTACAGTGATTCTCCTATCACAGAAAAAATAAAGAAAAAGAAAAAAGATGAGTCCTTACTTAGAATCCAGCAACTCAACCAAATCTACCAGAAGAAGAGGACGAGGACAAGGAGAAAGAGAAGGAGAAGAAAGGGTGTAGCCTACCTTGTTGTAGTATTTCAGAACTCCTCTGTAGAGAAAGGCACGCACACTCTGAGGATAAATTCTGATGGCCTCATTACAATTCAAAATTGCTTTTGAGTATCTGCCTTTTAAACCATAGAAGGCTACTCTGCTTAAATATGCCTTTGAGGAAAGGAGAAGTAAGGAATAGATATTTTAGTAATATCAACTGTTCTATCAAAATTTATGGAACTTTGAAAGAAGCTATGCAAACCAAAGATGATTTTACAATATAATCTCTTTCTGCAGTCTCTTTTATTAGAGAAATTTCAAGCATATAAAATGAAAAGTAGTATTACACTCATATATCTACTACCTGGATTCCATAGTAATTAATATTTTGCTTGTCATATTTATTTTACTCTTGTTTTCTGAAGTATTAGAAAATACTTGTAGGCATCATAATTCATCCTGGCTTCAGTGTTCACTTTCAATTTAAAAAAGGGCCTCTCCTCATATAACTATGTTAGTATTATATAATAAGATTTATGTAACTCCTTAAAATTATCCAACATTTAATCAATTCAAACTTCATAGAATTTTAAAATCAGGATCACATCAGGCTTTACTTATTAGAACTTATATTGTGTTTATAATTTATTAAAAGTAAGATACCAATATAATGACAAAACAAGACATAAATAAAATAGCTAAATAATTAAAATTATTAATAGCTAAATTCACATATTAGCAATATTTACATACAATCTTAATTAAGAATCACTTTATGAAGATAATATCCCTGTTGAAAATAACATCTTCAATTTAAGCACCTGCCTGGCAAACATAAGGTCCTAAGCTTGACCCCTGGTACAAGAAAGAAAGGGAAAGAAGGAAAGAGGGAGGGAGGGAGAGAAAAAGAGAGAGAGAGAAACCCAGCAAGGGAAGGAGAGAGACAGAGACAGAGACAGAGACAGAGACAGAGAGACCTCTGGTTCAAGGAGAAACAAGTGTCTGGATTATCAAAATACAGTAAGTAGAAAAATAGTAATTGTGAGTAGTACTTGTCACTAGTGAAAGGTAAAAGCATTCAAAGATTTAATAACTCTATCAAAATTAACCCACCCTCTGATCACTGACATCATTTGAATTAAAATACCTGGAAATGTTTTGGATTGAGAGTAATTGCACGATTAAAATCCAGAATCGAGCTATCCTTCTGCAGTTTCACTTTACAAAGCCCTCGTTGGTAGAAACCTTCTGCAAAATCTGGATTTGCTTTCACAGCTTTTGTAAAATAATCAAAAGCCTAGAAGAGCACATAGTTAAAGCACACCGCTTAGTGACAAAAAGTATTATTTTAATAGGTTAGTAAATTATGTCACTATTATTAAAAGTTTCAATCTATCTTAATGCATTATCCTAATGAACCTAGTGAGGCAAATAAAAATTATACTAGGGGCCAGGGAGATAGCTCAGCAGACTATGTGCCTGTTTAGGCAAGCATAGGGAGGAGGATGAGGGCTCGATCCCCTACACCATATGCCGCATGGGCCTCGTCCCCAGGTGCACTGAGCAGGCCACTGAGACCAGGTGTGGTGTACCCACCTATTATCCCAGCACTGGGGAGATTGAAAACAAGATAATCACTAGGAGTCCAAGCTGTGCAGCGAGAACCTGTACTATGTGTCAAATACCCTAAAAAATCATACTTAGAAACAAACCAGGGCAATTATCGTAACTAACGGCTTTCTTATTTCCATACTAAATCTTCATAATTTGTTACTAGATTACAATGCTCTTGGAGTGTAATTGTAACTGCTATCCGTTTTTTATTTTTTCATTTAATTTTAGTATTTTAGAGAGGGTCTACAGGGTGTTCAGGGTCTCACTAGTAGATCGAACTCATAGTGATCCATCTGTTACAGCTTCCCAAGTGCTGGGATAACAGGGACTCATCACCATGCCCACTTTTTTATGTAATTGCTATTCTTTGAATTACATTTCTTAAAAAAAATCACAATCAGGAATATTTCTTTTTCTTGATAGTTAAAAAACCACAGGTGATACATGGTCAAGAAATTTTACAGCAACACAACTCCAAAATTTTTCCTAATATCATAAAACCCAAGCTGAGTTTGCTCTGGTTATCCAAAAATTTAAAAACATCAAAAGATTATAATTAATTTCATAGTTTCTAAAATTTCTCAGTGGATAAGTAATCAAGGCAATTCTTCTTCTAGGTTAGAAAAGTCCAATTTTAAGGTACTATTTCTTGATACAAAGACTGCAGTGTATATTGGTGTATGTGCGTTAAATATAAAATTGGATAATATCAATTATTCTGCATATTTATCACATCAGTGACAATTCTGAGGTGTGTAAAATAGTTGAAGACTGAATAAATAACTGAAGCAACTGGTTTTCAGTGAATTTGACCATTTTAAAAACCAATTTCAATCTCATTTGAATTATCCAGTCACTAAAAGCAGTCAAGTGCCATGGCTGGAGTTGAATCTCCGGCATCGCCATGCCAGCCGAGCCTCTAGGGCATGCTGAGACCAAGATTGAGGCTGGGCATGGTGGTGTGCCTGTAATCCCAGCACTTGGGAGGCTGAAAACAGGCAGATCACTACAAATCCAATCTATGTAGTAAGACCTCATAGAACCTATAAACCCTGTAATCAATACACAAAAAAAGAGCAGTCAAAAAGTGTTCTAATCTTTCACACCTTTTTCTACAAATCGTAGAGAAAGCAAGCAACCAGTTTCTTAAATCTCAAACAACCCACGCTTCTCAAGATTTAAAATACCATTTGGAAGTTGCCTTCCTCCAGGTAACAAAGACCCAAGTTATACAGACAGTCTGCAGAAGCAGCAATGGCATTCAGTCCTTTGTTAGAACTGGGAAAGACTTCTAAGGCCTTCTTAAACATTCTCACTGCTTCCTATAATGACAAAAATAAAAGAAAGGGAGAGAAATTTTTTCCCTACTATTTATTTAACATAACAGCTTTAAATGTTAAACACAGTAGCTATAATCTTAGTTCTCACAAGTGCATACAGACCTGGGAAGGTCACAGATGTTGTCTGGGTGCTATGGGAAGAGACCCAGCTCCACAGTGCGATCTCAGCAGGTCTCACCCAGGTGCCTCTCCTATACAATGAGACTTAACAGTCCCACACACATCTATCTTTGGAGATATACATCCTAAATTCTAAAGGGTACTTTCATGAGCAAAACTTCAATTTATAGATTATCTTATTATCAGTTTACTAATAATTTCCCTAAATGGAACATTGTAAAGCTACTGGATAGAAATAAAAATATTGATGACGCCTGGCATATTTTAACATTGATGATCTCTGGCATAATTTAATCAACTATTATTTTGTCCCTCTGTTTTCCAAGTGCAATTCTTTTTTTTTTTTGTCTTTTTTTTTGAGACAGGGTCTCACTATGTAGTTCAGGCTGGCCTTAAGCTCACTTTGTAGCTCAGGCTGGTCTTGAACTCACAACAATCCTCCTGCCTCAGCCTCCTGAGTGCTGGGATTACAGGCATGCGCCACCACGTCCGGCCATCCAAATGCAATTCTACTAGTACCAGGAATTACATCATCACCTCACATCTCCTATTTAAACTGATTAGTCAAAATAGTTGAAAAAATAGTTGAAACTCAATAATGCAAAATTTAATTTTCCAAACAGAAATGTCATTGAATAGTTAAAATATCATCATGTATCATTATACATATATACGTTTTCTGAAGTATACATGCTTATGTATATTCCACTTTCTCAATCATATTATTCTACTGATGAAGCCTCGAGCTCTAACTGTGGTGTGCTGGACGTCTCCAGGGTGTGCTCACAGCACCTCACCACTCACTGCCTCATCCTCACTCTCCGCACAAGATTTGCCGCTGAAAATTAGTTTCCTTCTTTCATTTCCCTTCTTTTTACTTTTTTCTTTGTACTATTCAGTGTTTTATCTTAGGAATAGAACATGGTGAAAGATACACAGTAAATGCTAACTAAATGTCCAAGCAGTTAGTGAATATGCATTTATTTATTTATTATAGGGTTTTTACTTTTTTAACTCATTATTTATTTATTCTTCTTATTTTTTTTGGCAGAACCAGGAATTGAACTCAGGCCATTGCACTTGCCAGGGAAGCACTTATTCCACTAAGTCATCTCCCCACCCCCTTTTAACTCATTATTAACTTTATTGAAAATCAGTAATAATTATATAGCAAATTAAAGCTTATAGACAAATATTGACATATAAAAGATATAAGATGTAGACAGAGTGAATTTTAGAAAAAAAATCTGAAATGAATACATAATTAATAATAATTAATAATAGATTCCACATTGTAAAACAATTATTTACAAACTTGAATGAAATAACAATAAAAATAGGGCCAGCCTGATAGCTCAATGGACTATAGCACCTGCTTAAGCAGAGTACAGTGGCCAGCATTTGATCCCTGGTGTGCTGTGCCAGCCCCATCCCCAGGGTTTGAGACTGGGTATGGTGGCACATGGCTGTAATCCTAGCACATGGGAGGCTGCAGAAAGGAGAATCACTGTGAGTCAGATCTAGATCCTCTAGACCTTGCCCTAAATACAGAAAAAACATTTTTTAATTGTCTAAAATAAACATGAAGAAAAAAGAGTTTATACACCAGTCATATAATAGTTCACTCTGTGCCAAAATCAAGAAACATATATCCATAATAATTAGAACTCTCTAAGTAGAATGGGGTAGGCAATAAATATTTGAAGATTTAAAATTTCTAAAATTAGTTAAAATTATAGCACTACATTTCCAAGAAAAATGAACCTTTTGCACAAAAAATATGAATAAAATCATACCAAGATACACAAAAATGAAATTGTCCAAAACTAATTATAAAGAAAAAATCATTAAATCATATACATAGAAAAAATATTAGCTATGAAACAAAATTAAATAGCATCTTATTCCACATTAGAAAAAAAAAGAGTAAGTGGGTTAGAAACTAGACTTATTTATTCAAAGGACTAAAAAAAAAGATCTGTCCTCATTGAATTTTATACTTAGCAAACATATCTTTGAAAACTAAAAGTAAAATATTTTCCAGTTACACAATCTCAAAATATTCTAATACCTCCAGATGTAACATATAGAAAATAACAAAGACCATAATCCAGAAGGCAAAAGAAGTTGCTGTTATGGTCGGTCCTGTGTAAAGAATAAAGAGCTCTCAAAATGGTAGTTATGAAGGACTATGTAAAATATAATATTAGACAAAACCATTTAGAAGGTTATTAAAGATTTCCCCAAAGCAATTATCAATCTTATGTTAGGTTATATACATATTTTTTTCATATGTGTGTGGGGGGGTGTATGTAAAAGACAAAGAAAAACTATTATAAAGTCAGTTGAAAACAGAAATACACTTTTTAAAGTTTCTAATACTGGGAAAAAATATGCCATGTCTTATAAGTAGATTATAAGTCAAAGAAACAGTATAAATTGGGCTAGTGAGATAGCTCAGTAGAATAAATACTTGCTTGGCAAGTGCAAGATTCTGAGTTCAATCCCCAGTACCACAAAAAAAGTACAAATCATAAAACAAAAATGAAAATTAAACAATATTCAGAAAATTAAATATTAATTCAAAATTAAATTAAATATTTCAAAATAATATTTAAAAATTGAAATTGAATTGTGAGTCCAACTATGAGCAGAGAATGTAGTATATCATATGTATAAATCTGCTACCAATTCAGAGTACTCACATAATATTTGACAAGGTTAATATATACAAAAATATCAACTAAGAAAAGGTTTTCATGAGAGTAAGAAATTACTAAGAATAAAACATAACACAAATACTGGAAAGGCAAATATATGACCAGCACTTCTAATACTTTTGGGATAGGATATTGCACAAAGTTCTAGTATGTGATGGATGCAGACAGAGTCCATACTGCTTACTGGTGGCCATGTACCCCTTGCGGGACTGAGCTACTACCTTTTCCTTGATATCCACCCTGTACACCCAGATGGAATCATAACCCATAGGGTACAGGGGAAGTCCATTTGTAGAGTGTGCTGATGGAAATATTTTGCTGCTGTATACAAAAGAATAATGGAAACTCTACTGTTGTATACCTCTTTTTTTTCTGTGTTTAATTATTTGCCCTATTTGGTGTGTTCTTTTTGTTTTCATTCATGGAGTTGTCATTTTTGACCCCTCTCTAGGATCTCATTTAGTAGTCTGAATATGGTAGGCTTTGTCGTCATGAAATTCTTTAGTTGTTCTTTGTCATGGAAGTATTTAATTTCTCCATTAAACTTGAGAGTTTTACAGGATATATCAGTCTGGATTGGAATTTGTTTCCTTTCAAGACTTGAAGTACTTCGCTCCATGCTCTTCCTGACTTTATGGTTTGTGAAGAGAAATCTGCCCTTATTCTGATGGGTTTTCCTTTAAATGTGATCTGTTTCCTTTCTCTAGAGGCTTTAATTATACTGTTCCTGTGCTGAATTTCTCAGATCTTGAATATTATATGTCTGGGTATGGTTTTAAATGGGTTGATGTTATTTGGAGTTCTATATGCTCTGGTTCCCCGAATGTCAGATTGTTTGCCCATATTTGGGAAGTTTTCTGCTGTTATTTCTGTCCATATTCTTTTATACCATTTGTATTCACTTCTCCTTTCTCATTGGTGCCTAATAGTCTTACACTGTGCATCTTTGCACCATCTTGCAGATGTTGAATTATTTTTTCCTGCATGTTCCTCGTTTTTAAGAGACCCTTTTTTACCTTTTCACTCACTGGAATGGTGTCTTCAAGATCTGAAAGTCTACTTTCACTTTCATTCAAATGGTATTGCCAGCTTGTGACGGAGAGTTTAATTTCCTGTATATCAAATCTGTTTCATGCATTCTATTTCTTTCCTATATTGCTCATTCAAGGATTCCATCATTTTTATATTCTTTTTTTAATATCTTCTTTAGAAGCAATTAGTACTTCTTTCATTATAGCTATCATTTTTTTTTAATTCAGAAATTATTTCTGATCTGAATTCCTCTATATCTTTCTGTAGTTGTTTCTTTACTTCAGACATTGTTATTTCAGAGATTTCAGGTGGGTGCTTTCCAATTTCTTCTACACTATCATCTCCCGCATTTGTTCTGGGTGGGCTTGGGGCCTGAGAATGCATTTTGTTCCTTCTGTTTGTCATTTTTTTATAGCACTGTCTTCTGTCCTTTGGTGTAGAGTTTGATAGTTATTATCTTAGCATCAGGTCTAGGTCTGTCAAGTTCAAACTCGTCCAGGTGGGTGTGGCTTGCATCTGGCAGCTGTGTTTCACTTCTTCCTGGTGCAGCCTTTGGAGGTGAACCCTCTGTGCCATGCTGGCAAGATGCTCTGTTCCTGGATCAGCTGGGTGGGTCTTGTCTCTAGTCTCTCTGAAGGGAGTTCTGCGACAAGGTTCCACACTGGGCCTATCTCATGGAGGAAGTTCCAGTTACAGACCGGGCCTGGGTACTGGCTGGAGTGAGGAACCAGAGGACCCTGGATGCTCCCATACCCATGCCGGGCCTGGGCACTGGCTGCAGTGAGGGTCCATTAGGCCCAGGCAGTCCAACTCACACACTGGATCTCTTCTTTTTACTTTTAAGTATGGGAATGTCTTCATCCATTTTCACATTTTTCTTTGTTAGTTTTGAATGTCCTCCTTTCTGCTCCTTTTCAGAGTTCTTTCCTTGACCCCCAACTTACATGCCCTATCTGATTAACATTTATTGTTCTTTCCTTTTTTGGACCTCTGGCCCTTCACTACCTCTTTGAGCCCATAAAGATTTAGCCTACACCAGCCTTCTATTATATTTAAATTAAAGTAAGTCCATCTTCACTTCCTCCTGCTTTTGCCATCTCTTTTCTCCTTTGCTGCTATGCAGAATCTCCACAGGGAAGAGTAGGTGAGATAGTTCAGTGAACTAAGTTCCCACTTAGACAAGTGCAGAGACCAGAGTTCAATCGCTGGCACCACATGCTGCACCAGCCCCATCACCAGGCAGGCTGATGGACTCCAGGTATGGTGCTGTGTGCCTGCAATGCCAGCACTGGGTAGGCTGAAAACAGGAGGATCACTATGCATTCCAGCTGCAGAGTGAGACCCTAACACACACACACACACACACACACACACACAATCTCCTTAGGGAGATCTAGAGTATAGTACTATAGTTCATGAATATAAAAACTTAAAGGAGGGAGAGATAGAGACAGACATATACATATACACACACAAACACATACATATACAAACAGAGTGAGAGATAGTGAGACAGAGACAGAGAGATAAGGGGAAAGATACATCTGGAGGAAACAGATTAAAAGAGAGTCAGCGGCCTGGGAGACGGCTCAGGAGAATAAGTGCTTCCCTGGCAAGTGCAAGGGCCTGAGTTTAATCTCCAATTCTGCCAAAAATAATAGATAGATAAATAAATAAATAAATAAATAAATAAATAAATAAATAAGGATCAAGGATGGTGCCAGACTTTCAATTATAGCAACAGAGTTGGGACAAAGAGAAGAAAAACAATTGTAAAGTAGTACTTCTGTAAGGGTTGTAAGATCAACAGCTTCAATTATGGCCAGGAAATAAGCAATAAAATACATAGTGAAAAATGATATCTGCATTTTCAATAAGGGAGTCATCAATAAAAACAACAAAAAGCACTGCATTTCAAATTTGAGCACAAGCATTTTGTATTGTTACAACTCTAATTATCACAAACTTGACAGATTAAAGGAACAGACATCTACTATTTCACAGTTTCCACAGGTCAGGAGGTGAGGGATGGCTTAGCTCTGCCATCTGCCCTCTTGTACAAAGCAGTAGTTTTGGTATCAGGTGAACCGTATTGTCCTCTGGAGAATTCACCGGGGAGGAAACAGCTTCCCACCACATTCCTGTTGCTGAAGAAGGTCATTTCCTTGAGACTTTAATAAGCTGGTGGTCATTCCACAGAACTAAGAGTATCATCTTCTTGCCAGCTGTTGGTTACTGCAGTTCCCTACCACAGGACCCTCTGCAATCACAGCACATAGTTTTCTCCTGCCAGGTCAGCCCAAGAGGCTTTCTCTCCAGTTTGCTAAGAGAAGGTCATATATTGCAGCATAAGTAAAGTAGTGGCCTCTTGTTCACTTTTCTACATTACACTGATTAGAAGTAGGTCTTGTGTCTTACTCTTATTCAAAGGGAAGGAAACTGTACAGGGTGTGATTCACTTGCAAGTAACAGTCCACTCCGTGGCTCTCAGGGCTCCATATCTCTGCTGTATGCAAGGTACATCCCTCCATTCCGAGGTCTCCGAAAGTCTCATCCCATTACTTCACCAGCTCGAGTGCACAATCTCATCATTTAAATCAAAGTAAGAATGAATCCTTGCAATAAATCTTCTAAGTTGCACTTCTGGAGCACAATTCTTCTCCACCTATGAACCTGTGAAACTGAAACAATTTCCCTTATGCCCAGAAAAACCAAAATACAGTGGCGGACTAGGCACACAATTATATCCACAGAAATTTTGATGCAAAAAAGAGAAATTAAGGTGTATTTTGTGCATGTACTACCTTCACACAAAGAATGTAAAACATTATGTACTGTAATCCTATACTAATGATCTGAAATAAAAAAGGAGAAATGAAGAACTAAAAGGTATTATTAGTTCACAGAATTTCTGACATTGATTTGAGTAAATATCCAATCTCTTGAATGGGTTTCAAAGCATGTGAATAATTCTTTGTGACCCAGTCCTGTCCCTTGGGCTCTTGGTCTTGTCCTCTGGGTCATACTCCTTTTACCATAAAATGTTGAACATGTCTGCAGCTGAGTTGTTCTGTAAATCTCTTTCCTACCAGTGTAATTTGGAAGTCTGACAGCTTTACCTTTTGCACTTTACCTCCTTTTCTCCAAACTGATTTTCTGAAGAAATCCTTCTCTTACAAACTTTGGAGACTTTTCACGCATTTCACAGGCATCACTTTTCTCCATTAAACAAAATCCACTTCCACTTGGATTTTGATTTCCACTTGATGGTCCCAAGGATTGAACTCGCCCGCAAGCACTTATTCCATTGAGCTCTTTCCCCAACCTTCCACTGCTTTTTGAAAGATAATTCTGTTCTGCCTTGGCCTCTTACTGACATGCCTGAAGACAACATGCTCACACTTTCAGCAGTCCTAGTTTATAGTCTTTCTGAGATTTTAACAAAAGGATGGGCCCTTGCACCTTGCCCTTATCTCTAGAACATACTTTCTTACAATGAATGTCTCTCTTGTGAAGCCCAGGCTGGGCTCAAATTCAAGTCCATCCTCTTGCCTCAGCCTCCTGAGTGCTGAATAACAGGCATGTGCCAACAAACCGAGTAACAGTGGAGAATTTAATTTTATCATCTTTTGCCACCTGTGAGAGAGGCTCAAAATTATCAACAAGTCCAGGTTTACTTTGTGTAGTAGTTTTTAACTCTCCTTTCACACTTCAACCTGGTGGTGCTATTACTGTTTACCTTAGAAACCGCCTTAACTACATGCACAAAATCCTAGATGATTGGTTCTGTTCTCTATATAACTGGAAGAGACACTTTTGTTATAATTTTTACCACTATGGCTTTTTTTTTTAAGTCTTACCTTCTTATAATTTCCAATAAGATAGTCCTCATTCACTGCTGAGTTTTCAGTGGCAACATTACTAAAGACCAGGTATCTACTAACAGTCCGTCTGAGATGGTATGGGCTTTCTTATCAGACTCCTTAAAAAGCCTCCAACATTTGCCCCAGTGCTATATTTCAGAATTTCTGCCATATCCTTAGGTATTTATTAGAGTGCTACTGCACTTCCTCATACTAAAATTGGAATGTTCCCTATTACTGAGGGTAAAAAAAAACCCAAACCTCAAAAATTCTGTCCTCTATTTGAGTCCCTTAGGTCACAGTCCAGGGTGCTAACTAGAGACATCTTCATCTGGAGACTCAAGTCAGGTTGGATCTTCTTCCCGATTCTTTACATTGTTGGAAGATTTTATTTCCTTATGGCTGCATGGCTCAGGTATGGCGTGCTTGCTGATCACTGGCTAGTGGTTCCCTGATGTTTCACAGGCCACAGCATTTCAATGCCACAGGACCATGTTCACAGCCAGCTCACATTATGGATCTTTGCTGCTTTAAGGCCAGCAGAATAAGAATGCACCTCTCTGTCTCTTTCTTTCTCTCTCCTTCCCTCCTTTCCCCTCCCTTCCCCTCCTCTCCTCTCTTCTCGCTTCTCCTTTCCTGTCCCCTCCCTTCTCCTCCCTTCCCCTCTCTGTCCTTCCCTCCCTGTCTCTCTCCCTCTGTCTCCCTCTCCTCTCTCTCTCTCTTTCCCCCTTCAGTATGATCATGCACACACATCCCATCACCTTTGTCATGGGAGAAGAAAGTCACAGAGCCCACACACACTTAAAACATGCAACAACATAACTTATTGGGGGTCACTTTATGATATGTCTGTCACAACATGATAGAAGCCAAATTTTAGGCAGTGGCAGAATGAACACTAAGAAAGTGAAGATACTTAATACAGAAAATTCCCAACATTCAAGTATGCCAGAAAGAGAATAAAATGATAACAAGAGAGATACGGAGGAAAAAATGAAATTCAAGATAAAATCATTCATGATTAGATGTTTAAGATATCAATACTTGATGAAAAATACATGTTCTACATTACATCTAAGATGTTTGAGATTAAGACAGATAGTGAGGTTATGCTGAACTACATAGGTTATACGGTAGTTATATCATTAAGCTTCTCTTCTGGAGGGTTAACAACATAAGTTGGCAGACCAAAAATTAGAGAAAAAGAAGGTCTACAAAGATAGCCAAATTTTGACCATAGCCTGTCAAGGCCAATGAGGACTCAGGACATAAGAGAACATGTACTATAATATCCTGTGACTCAGTAGTATCCAAAATTTTCTGCTCAAGATTATGGGGCCACAGACAAAAGTGATCATAGATGTAGAGTGTGACTAAGGAGAGTCACATGGAGAGAAAACATTCTCTCAGGCTTTCACAAAGAGCAAATTGGTCAAACAGTGCCCATCACTCATCCACATGGCTGACACTGACAAAGAATATACCAACTGCGGAGCAGATTTTCAGAGTAAATCCTAAAGGGATTTAACTGCCATTGGCAGAAAAGAAGTTACATTTCTTGCTATATAGGTATTGCTTTATCTTGGTCTTAACCATCCAGCAGAAAAGTATAAAAACAAGCTTTGTAAAGTAAAGCCATATTAATGTGCTGAGCTGTAAAAGGCTCAAGTTAACAACTTCTAACATTGCCAGTCCTATCGGTAACCCACCATGATTCTGGACTATATCGGATTATTTTGCTGAATTCACACACTACAATATTTAAATGGCAATGGAACAACCATCTCTGACAAAACTAAACAAAAAAGGGGACATAAATGAAGAATCATTTTGTATCTGTATATTCAAGATAGGATAGATATACAGCTACTCTCAGTTAATTCAGTGAGAAGAAAGATTTGTACAAATAGTGTTTGGGCAAGATATCATGTCTGCATCTTGTACTATGAATAACTACTATTAAGACAACACTATGCAATGCATTAATTATTGAAACTGTCCTACTAATTGGTTTTGAAAGTGTCTCACTGCTATTTGTTTCTCAATAAAATTTAAAAAATTAAATTTTAAAAAATGGTTAGATGTTTATGGAATACAATCTATAAAGAGTCCCAAAACCAGACTCTTTATAGATTGTATTCCATAAACATATAATTATCCAAACAGAAGAAAAAAATAGGAATGGTTACCACATGCCAAATATTAAAGTTTAAAAAGTTACTGGACTTTGCTCATCTATTCTTCACAGACAAATCTCAAGAAGAGGGAAAATTAGTGGGCTGAGGATATCACTCAGTGCCTCAGTGCCTGTCTGGCAAGGTCATGAGTTCAATGCCTGGTATAAAAAAAAAAAAAAGAGTGGGAGGGATACAATTAGAGAACTAAAAAACTTTCCCAGTGACTCACTGATGGTATACTGTAGACCTGGATAGGAAATTTTGAAAATAAGTAGCCCATAGTCTCAACTAAGGACTTAGATTCCTGAAATAGTGAATGACGTGCAAGCTTCAAATAAATAATATTATGGAAATTAAATGATACCACTTGAGCACCGGACCCTCAGTCTGTCTAATGCATATCAGTAGCTTAATTAAGGACAATTACTTATTATTTATTTTCCATTACTAACTCTGCATTATTGGAGACACATCAAAAATGCCAGAAGGAACCTACAGATCCTACATATGGATGAGAAATCTACCTACCACTACCTAGATTCTTTCAAGTCTCCTAAAAGACAATCCAAATCTTCTACCCTGAGAAAACAATATGTGATAAAATTAAGGGGATAATATTTTACAACAACAGAAACAATAAACATCTTAATGAATCCCTCTTCACTCAAACCACTACTCAGAATTCCACAATGCAAAGCAACACATGTATGAACAACAAGCAACTCAAAGTTTCCACAGATGAAACTTCTGACTCAATGTGTTTTCCTGAACATCTCTAAAAAAATTCCTTAGAGACACATACACCTCAAAACTGGAGGCTTGGGGTTGCGGAGATAGCTTTGCAGTCTAAGCACCTGCCTCACATATGCAGGACCTGAGTTAGATTCCTGGTACTACATGCTGTACAAGCCCCAAAACTTGGCATGGTGGCACATGCCTGTAATCCCAGCACCAGGAAGGCTGAGACAGGAGGACTTGTGAGTCCAAGCTGGGTAGTGAGACCCTATATCCAATAAACAAATGAAAAATTAAAAATGAGACTGGAGGCTGGAGGGACACCATTGAGAGCAGATGTACACAACAGCATTACCGACTGGATGCCAACAACAAGGAGGATTCAAGTCAGGCACTCACAGGAAGTCACTGCACTGGAGTCCTCAGGGGAGATAGAGTGATCCCAGAGAGTGATATCCCCTCTCCTCTAAAGGACTTGAGTCCCACCCTACATGCCTACGTGGAGAAAAGTGCTCTCAGCATAGGCCTCTGGATGCCTATAGACTAAAATCAAGTAAAAAGATTGGGAATAAAAACCCCAAGCACAGAAAGAGGCAAATTACTCTGGGTAAGACTTGGCAAGCCCAGCAAATAACAGCCTTTGATGTCTCAGAAATTGGAATTTGCAGGTACAGAATATATAATATTTATGACATGTGTTTCTTAAATAAAGTTGAAATCATGATGATGAAGCAAAAGGAAAAAACTGGCAATGATAGGAAATTTTGAAAATAAGTAGTTGGAAATTGTTCATGTAGAAAGGATTCTTGACAGGAAACAAGATGACCCAGCTAAGGAATTTATGAACTTGAAGAAAATCCAACAAGGCCAGCCCTGCTCATGAACATCACCGTGGACAGCCTTATAGGCAAACCAAAGTCAGAACTGTCTACGAAAGATTATATTAGGCCAAACGTAAATTATCAAGCTGATTTATTATGGGAATCCATGCTAGGTCTGACACTGAATAATCTGTCAGATAAAATATATAACTAACAAATTAAAGGAGAAAAAAATACCATTTCAATATTTGAAAGCAAGTAATTTGATGTAATTCTAAATAAGATTAGAAAGAAATGATTTCACTTTATTTCATCTACAAAAAATCTATTGAAAACTTATTTCTTAGTAAATTCTACTTAAATTCTAAAATATTTAATTGTCCTCTGTCACTATTTTAGTGGATATTGTTTGTTAGCAAAAATAGACAATATAAAGGAAGAGAAGACACAAAATAGAGAAGAGAGTAAATCTCATAAATTTCTGTTTTTATACAGAAAAGAATAGACTAACATTTTGAGAAATAGAAAGTTTAGCAGGGTGGATGGCTAGGAGAAAGTAAAAAAATCTGTTTTATTTCTACAAATTATTAGTAAACAGAAACTTGTTTTAAAAGATACAAATAGTGGTAAGAATTATGAAAATACTAAGCTAAGAAGAAGATCTAGAATCTATTTAAAATTAAAGTCCAAGAAATAAGAAGACTTTAATAATAATGTCATGACCATAAAGTAGAAAATCCAGTATCAAAAAGCCACCGATACGCGGCTGGGCGTGCTGGGCCAGGTGGACTTCTACGCCCCCGCTCTCCATGAAGCAGTTTCTGGACTTTGGATCAGTGAATGCTTGTGAGAAGACCTCATTTATGTTTCTTCGACAAGAGTTACCTGTTAGATTGGCAAACATAATGAAAGGAATAAGTCTCCTTCCCGATAATCTTCTCAGGACGCCATCCGTTCAACTGGTACAAAGCTGGTATATCCAGAGTCTTCAAGAGCTTCTTGATTTTAAGGATAAAAGTGCTGAAGATGCTAAACCTGTTTATGAGTTTGTTTAGCTTTACAGATACTGTGATATGAATCCGAAACCGACACAATGACGTCATTCCCACGATGTCCCAAGGTGTGATTGAATACAAGGAGAGCTTCGGGGTGGATCCTGTCACTAGCCAGAATGTGCAGTACTTTTTGGATCGATTCTACATGAGTGGCATTTCAATTAGAATGTTACTCAATCAGCACTCTTTATTATTTGGGGGAAAAGGAAGTCCATCTCATCGAAAACACATTGGCAGCATAAATCCAAACTGTGATGTAGTTGAAGTTATTAAAGATGGCTGTGAAAATGCTAGGCATCTGTGTGATTTGTATTATATTAACTCACCTGAACTAGAACTTGAAGAACTCAATGCAAAATCACCAGGATAGCCAATACAAGTGGTTTATGTACCGTCCCATCTCTTATCACATGGTGTTTGAACTTTTCAAGAATGCAATGAGAGCAACTATGGAACATCATGCTGACAAAGGTGTTTACCCCCCTATTCAAGTTCATGTCACACTGGGTAGCGAGGATTTGACTGTGAAGATGAGTGACCGCAGAGGCAGTGTCCCTTTGAGGAAGATTGACAAACTCTTCAACTACATGTATTCGACCGCACCCAGGCCACAAGTGGAGACTTCCCAAGCAGCACCCCTGGCTGGCTTTGGTTATGGGTTGCCCACATCACGTCTGTATGCACAGTACTTCCAAGGGGACCTGAAGCTGTATTCCTTGGAGGGCTATGGAACAGATGCTGTTACCTACATTAAGGCTCTGTCAACAGAATCAATCAAAAGACTCCCAGTGTATAACAAAGCTGCCTGGAAGCATTACAATACCAACCGTGAGGCTGATGACTAGTGTGTCCCCAGCAGAGAGCCAAAGGACATGACTACATTCCGCAGCACTTGATGTACTGGGGACACCTGCAAGGTCCAAGAGTGGATTTGATGTTAAATGTGGAAGAGATGTTGTTCAGAACTATATTATACCAAATGCTTCATGTGTCGTTTTCACAAATAACTCTTTGGGTAGAATAAATGGAAACTGGATCCTATTTGTGCCTGTTAAACCTCCTAAGGAATAAGGGTACACCTATTTTACATGTATATTTGCACAATTAATTGAACTTTTTTTAAACAACTGTAGTTCGGTCAACTTTAACTTGAGAACCTTAGAAGCCTTTGGGTTTATATAAGAAGTGGGTACTTTTTATATGTTTCGCTTATGTCTTCTAGAAACATTTTCTAAATAATACATATTAGCTGGTTAGCTGTCTTTCTGTTAAAAAAAAAAGCCACTGATGCTCTCTAAAATATCAATATGCTTTTTCCAATCAGCATTCCACTAGAGTTTTTAATGGATCATGACTACCCAAAATTAAGCTATATGTCAGGGTAAGGGCACAAGAATAACAAGTTCTTTTCTGGAGAAGAAAATGGAGAAGGTCATCGTTGTATTAGATATTAAAAATTACAAGTAAGACATAATAAATAAAACAGTATACTTTGGGGATGGAATAGAAAAAATGATCAAAGGTGCAGAATCTGAGCTACACTGCAGGCTGAGGCAAGAGGATCACCAGTTTGAAAGAGTCTGGAGAAATTTACTGAGACCACCTCAGAAAACAAAAACCCAAGCACTGAGACATTACTTCATATCAGCACAAGTGGCTACTATCTAAAGCTAACAAGGGGACCAGTGGTATAGCTCAGCAGCCTAAGCACTTGTTTAGCTAAGTGCAGGGGCCAGGGTTCAAACCCTGGCTCCTCATGCCGTGCCAGCCCTGCCCCCAGGCATGCTGAGCCAGCAATGGAGTCCGGGCATGGTGGTGCGCACCAGTAATCCCAGCACTAGGGAGGCAGAACTCAGGAGGATTGCTATGAATTTGGGCTGTGTAGTGAGACCCTGCATACACAGACACAGACACAGACACACACACACACACATGCACAATCTTAAATAAATAAATAAATAAAGCTAACAAGGGCTACACAGAACTTTTGTGTACTGTTGGAGAGACAACATAGAGGTTCCTCAAAAAATTAATACTAGAATTGCTATATGCATCCGCACTCCTACTGCTAAGTTACATCCAAATGAAATAGAATCAAGATGTCAAGGAGATATACACAGCCCCATATTTAGTGCAGTATAATTGACAATGGTTGAGAAATAAAAATCATCTAAATGTCCATCAATGAGTGTATGTATGAAGAAAATATGATAAATACACAAAATGGGACTCCATTCAGCCAGAAGAAAGCTGAGACGCTGTCCTTGCCAGCAACACAGACCACACTGGAGGTCGATAAGTGAAAACTCAAGACACAGAAGAACACACAGTGCACGAGCTCACACAAGGATGGAATCTACAATAACTGGTGTCAGGCCAGAGAGATGGCTCAGTAGAATAAGTGCTTTCCTGGCAAGCACAAGGGCCTGAGTTCAATCCGTGGTTCTGAAAAAAAAAAAAAAAAAAAATTTGCTCACATTTAATAGGGGCTGGGGAGATGGCTTAGTGGAATAAGTGCTTCCTTGGCAAGCACAAGGGCCTGAGTTCAATCCCCGGTTCCACCAAAAAAAAAAAAAAAAATACAAAGATACAATAACTGGTGTCTTTGAGGTTGAGGGTTTAGTGGTAGCTTCAAAAGGACAGTGAGAGGAGTGTGGCTGAAAATGTGACAGAAGGCTGATCAATGGGTCTAAATTACAGTTAGAAGAGAACAAAACATTCTGGTGCTCTGCTGCACATTATGGAGTCCAAAATAATGAAGTCTGTGCATCTCAAAGGCCAACAGAAAGGCCTTTGCTAATTTTCACTGTGAAGAAACAACAAATGTTTGAGGAGATAAATGTTTAACTTGATTTAAACATTATGCAATGTATACATGCCTCAAAATAGTATATGGTACCTGCAACCTGCACAATTTTATGCTTTCATGTGTCAGTTAAAAATTATTTACCTTTTCAAATTTAAAAATCGCATTTAGATAAAGCCTTAGACAAAAAGCAAAACAATAAAGTACAGGATAATATCTTACTGAATTAGCACAGAGAACTTCTTAAGGATGATTTTTTTTAAAAAGCTTTGATGATGACACTAAAAATAAATATACCAAGGGCCGGGGAGATGGCACAGCAAAATAAGTGCTTCCCTAGCAAGTGCATGGGCCTGAGTTCAATCCCTGGTTCCACAAAAATAATTTTTAAAAAGGGATTGGATAGGGGGCCGGGGAGATGGCTCGGTAGAATAAGCATGTCCCTAGCAAACCCCTTGTTCTTCAAAAAAAAAAAAAAAAAAAGATACTACATTAATCTCTATTCATTAAAAGACGTAAAAAGACAGTTAAAAGCAAGCCACAAATTATGTGAAAATACATAATCTTGAAATAGCATATAGAACACAATCATGACACAGTATATAGAATTCTTAATTTCTACAATCATTAAAGTAAACACGAATGTATATAGTGTACAGGAAATCAACAGAACAGGAACTAAGCAGCTGATAAACATAAATAGGCATTCAACCTGGTACTTAAACTGAGAAATGTAAATTAAGAACATAGGGAGACATTGGTTTTTATCCATTAAATTGCCAAAAATAAAACCTAGCACCATTTACAGCAGAGGAAACAGAGCAACAGAAATATTCCTATGTTGCAAGTGGGAGAATAAATTGGTCCAACTCTATAGAACAAAGTGTCATTTTCTTGAAAGTTAAACATTCACACATGCTATCAATTCCACTGCTAACAATATTTTGTGTTGAGGATTGGACAATGAGGAGAGGGCAATGAGAAAAGCTAGGAAACATGACAGGGGCAAAGCCATACATTTATGTGCACTAGATGGGTAAGGCAATGATCCTGAGAAACATCAGAAGGTTTCTGAAACTAGCAGTTAATTGGTGGGATTTTCACCCTGTCTAACTATATATGCTGATAGTTGTAAACTAAGCAACTGCACTGAAGATAGCAATGTGTAATAGAAAGGTCACACTTGGAATGCCTGTCACTCTGGTCTTCTAAATACATACTTCTTGTCATGACATACCAAGTATTACTATACTGTCTTTCAAATAAAAGTTTTTTTTTTTAAATAAAGGGTAATAAATGAAAAAAAGACAAAAAAAATGTAACACAACAGTCCTGCTACAATGCTGTATATGGCTAGATTTCTATGTAAGTGTTCATTTCTATATTTTGATCATTCTTGGTTTGAAGTTGAGACTATCTGAGAACAGAATTGCTACTCCTTTTTTTCTGAGGTGCTAAGGCATGTAGTATTGTTTTCCATCCTTCGACTTTCAGCCTATGAATTTCCTTATGAGTTAAGTGTGTTTCTTGTATGTAACATATTGCTGGATTTTGTTTCCTAATCCACTGTGCCAGTCTATTTCTCTTAATTGGTGAATTGAGTCCATTTACATTGATGGTTATAATTGAAATGTGCTGACTTAAGATTGTCATGATATTTAACTGCTGTTGTTTGCTCCTTTTTCTCCTGTTTTGATTGTTTACCCTGTTTAGTGGGTTCCTTCCATTCTCATTTGTGGAGTTCTGGTCATTGTGGTCTCTGTCTAGGACATCTTTCAGCAGCCTGTGTAGGGATGGCTTTCTCATCATGAAATTGTTTAGTTGTTCTTTGTCATGGAAGTATTTCACTTCTCCACCAAACTTGAAAGAGAATTTTGCAGGGTGTAGTAGTCTGGGCTGGAATTTGTTTTCATAGAGGGCTTGAAGAACTCTGCTCCATGCTCTCCTTGCCTTCACGGTTTGTGTAGAGAAGTCAGCTGTAATTTTGATGGGTTTTCCTTTGAATGTGATCTGCTTCTTTTCTCTAGCAGCTTTCAGTATACTATTCTTGTGTTGGATTTTTGGGATCTTTAGTTTTATATGCCTTGGTGTGTTTTTAGTTGGGCTGAAGTTATTTGGTGTTCTGTATGCTTCAGTTACCTGAATGTTAGATAGTTTCCTCTTATTTGGGAAGTTTTCTACTATTGCTTCTGCCCATACTCTTTTTATATCATTTGTATTGACTCCTTCATTTTCATTTATGCCAATTAATCTCACATTGTTCATCTTCGTATCATCTTGCAGGTCACGGATTATTTTTTCCTGCATCCTCAATGTTTTTAAGAGATCCTTTTTCACCTTTTCACTAGCTGCGCCAGCATCTTCAAGATCTGAAACTCTGTCTTCACTTTCATTCAAATGATTTTGTAGACTCATGATTGAGATTTTAAGTTCTTTTATATCTCTTTGACTCTGCTTCATGCGATCTATTTCTTTTCTGTATTGCTCATTCCAGGAATCCATCATATTTCTGATCTCTATTTTTTATCAATATTTCTTTAGAGGTAGCTCTTAATTCTTTTACTGCAGAGTTTTTTTCCAAACTGGATTTCCTTTATATATTTCTGGAATTGATTCTCTACTTCAGATGGTATGATTTCAAAGAATTATTTTTTTATTTCAGAAATAATTTCTGCTTTGAGTTCCTCTTTCTTTCTCTTGTTGCTTCTTTGTTTGCAATGCTGTTAATTCATATGTTTCAGCTGGAATAGTGTTCTCTGCACTTGTTCAGGGTGGGCATTGGGTTTCCCCCATATATTTCTGGATTTGATTCATTACTTTAGATGCTATGTATTCAAAAATTTTGTTTTTTATTTCAGGCATTAATTCTGGTCTGAGTTACTCTATATCTTTCTTCAGTTGTTTCTTTGCTTCTGCCTCTGCTAATTCATTCATTTCAGCTGAGCTAGTGTGTTCTGCATTTACTGGTCGACTCAAAACCTGAGATTGCCTTTTGTTCCTTATCTTTGTCATTTTATATAGCACTGATCTCTGACTTTTAATGTAGAGTGTTGGTGCAGTTTCGACCTCAGCGCATTATAAGATTTTGGTTCCAGTCTATTAAGTTTGAGATTATCTAGTTATGCCTGGCCTGGATCTAGCTGTTATGCTCCATTCCTTTTTGCTGAGCTCTTCTGGTACAACTATGAGCCTGTGGTTCCCCTCTGTTGTGTCCCTGGTCCAGGGAGCACTGGGGAGTGCAGAAGCTCTCCCAAACACTCACCAGGCTGGGCAAGGGTGGTTCGGGTGGTGAGAGATTTGGAAAAATTCTCACTAGCAGGGACTCCAGGGAGTTGCCAAGTAAGTCCATCAGGGGTGTCTCAGGTTCATCTCATTCCTATATTTAAAATTTTTTTTTCTTCATATTCTGTAAGGACTTAAAGTTTAACATCAATTCTTGATGGAAAATACCTGTTCCATGTTATGCCTAGATGTTGGATATTTAGACAAATAATGAGGGTAACCAAACTGCATATATTGCAGGGTAATAATAAGCTTCTCTTCTGGAGGGTAACAACCTAAGTTTGCAGATCAAAAAATTGGAGAAAAAGAAGGACTACAGGGTCAGCCAACATTTTGGCCCTAGCCTTTCAAGGTCTGTGAAGACTCAGGACATAGGAGAACCTATACTGTAACATCATGGAACTCAGTTGTGCCCCAGGTATTCTGATCAAGGAGATTATGGAGCCATAGAGGAAAGTGATTGATGATGGATAGTGTGCCTACGGAGAGTCACATGGAGAGAAAACCTTTTTTCAGGATTTCACGGAGAGCAAGTTGGTCAAGCAATGGCCATGGTCCATCCACATGGCTGGTACTGACAAAGGATCTACAAACAGTGGTACAGGGTTGCAGGATACACTCTGAGTGTAATTGACTGACCTTATCAGACACAAAAGTTACATTTCTTGTTATATAGGTCTTGCTTTGTCTTGGTCTTAATCATCCAGCAGAAAAGTATAAAGATGAGATATATTAAGTAAAGCCATATTAATATGCTGTGAAAGGCTCAAGTCAATATCTTCTGTGGATAACCCACCATTGTGGACTGCTGGATTGTATTGGATTCTTTTGCTTAATTCATGCACCTATAATATTTAGATGCTAATGTAATGCTCATCTCTGACAGGACTAAACAAACAAAGCGGATACAAAGGAAGGACCACTTTGTATTTGTATATACAGAATAGTTAGGATATAGAGCTATTTTCACTTTACTCAGTGAGAAGGAAAATTTGTACTAATGGTGTTTGGACAGGATATCCTGTCTGCTTGTTGTACTATGGATGGCCACTGGGAACATAGCAATGTACAATGTATTAATTATTGAAACTGTCCTATTAATCAGCTTTGAAACTCTCATTGATATTCATTCAATAAAAAGTTAATAAAATATTTTTTGAAAACCTACATCATACAGTAACAAAAGGCATAAAAAAGAATAGAGAAGCTATATCCTCAACAGGGAACAAAAAAGATAAATTAGCACAAATGTTAGTTAATATCAGATTGAACAAGGAAATAGTATAAGGCCAGCCAGATAGCTCAGTAGATTAAAGCTCCTGTGTACGCAGATGCATGGACCCAGATTTTGATCCCCTGGCCTGCTGTCCCAGCCCTACCATAGAGGTCTGCTGAGATAGCTATTGAGACTGGTTGTGAATTCAGCAAAATAATCCAATATAGTCCAGTAGTCTATAATAGTAGTGGGTTATCCATAGGACTGGCAATGTCAGAAGTTGTTGACTTGAGCCTTTTATGGCTCAGCATTTTAATATGGCTTTCTTTTTAAATCCAGAAGATTTTTAATAACTACTTTTTTATTAATTTTATTGAGAAAAAATTGCAATGAGACAGTTTCAAAAGAGGTTGGTAGGAGAGTTACAACAATTAATAAATTGCATATGGTTTTCTTTGTAGCAGTCATTCATAGCACAAAATGCAGACATGATATCCTGTCCAAACACTGTTAGTACAAATCTTTCTTCTAATTGAATTAAAAGCAAGTAGCTGCATACCTATCATAACTATTTTGATTATACAGATACAAAATGGTCCTTCGTTTATATCTCCTTTTTTTTGTTTAGTCAGGGTTGGATATTCTACTACCATCCAAATAATGTAGGTGCATGAACTCAGCAAAATATTCCTATATAGTCCAGTAGTCCATAATAGTAGTCTGGTTATCTTGCAATGTTCGAAGCTGTTGACTCGAGCCTTCCACAGCTCAGCATATTAACATGGCTTCATTTTTCATACCTCATTTCTACACATTTCTGCTGGATGGTTAAGACCAAGATAAAGCAAGACCTATATAATAAGAAATGTAACTTTTGTATCTGACAAAGTCAGTCAAGTCCCCTCAACATGTACCCTGAAACCCTGGACTACATTAGAGTATTTTGCTGAATTCACACACCTACAATATTTAAATGGCAATGGAATACCCATCTCTGACAAAATTAAACAAAAAAAGGGGACATAAATGAGGGACTATTTTGTATTTGTATATACCAAATAGGATAGATATATAGCTACTTGCTCTTAGTTCAGTGAGAAGAAAGATTTGTACTAATAGTGTTCGGAAAGGATATCATGTCTGCATCCTGTACTATGAATAACTGCTATGAAGACAACAATATGCAATGTTTTAATTATTGAAACTGTCCTATTAACCTGGTTTAAAACTGTCTCATTTCTATTTGTTTCCCAATAAAATTAATTTAAAAAATAAAGAGACTGGACATGGTGGCACAAACGTGTAACCCCAGCACTTGGGAGGCTGTAAATAGGAAGATCACTGTGAGTCAGATGTATGCAGTGAGACCCTGTACATCCAGTACACTCTGTCCTAAATTTAAAAAAATATTTAAAAACTAAGTAAATAGTATAATAAATACTGGCACAAATAAATACAACATAAGTAAGCAGTACACTTTAGTAACAAAATACTTAAGTGTCATACTAAATAAAATGCATAAATTTCATTAGTAGTTTTGACAAAAGTTATCTAGAAACATTTTTACCTTGATTTTCTTAGCCTTCATTTGGGCTTTTGCTGACAACATACACACAGTCAGCTCTGATCTCTGCCAGGACATTCCATCCAAGACCTGAATGGCCTTGTCATGGTTTTCACAAAATGAATAAATATGTGCTTGCTGTATTGGACTCAACCCAATGAGACCTAAGAGGAAAACAGTTTATCAATGTCTTTGCCAAATATCAAGGGTTTAAAACAACTTGAGGAAGTAAAGCAATTAAACAATATCTACTTATAATAGGAATTAATGAATCAATATTATACCAAAATATATTTACAACCAGAAAACATTAAGGCATTCCAATTACAAATCAAAGCATGAAATTTAAAGCCTAGGAAATCATATGATAACCTCTCCCACAAAATTCACTGTTCTCTGAATCATTTTACCAGTTGGTTATATACATGTGAACGTGAAGTTTCAAAATCTGTCACTCAAGAGAAGCCTTCATGATATTCACATATAGCTGTTACAAGCACTATAAAGACTTTGAAGAAATATATTTAAATGAAAACTATATTTTGCATTAATCACATTTACCTTCATTCATTTCTGCTACTTGATAAATAGTGAACTTTGCAAGATCATAACATTTCATCATAAGAAGATATTGTCCTCTGGAAGAAATAATAGTTGTTTCATTCTAAGCAAATAAAATTTTTCTATGTCAAAGTTTCTCATTATAAGTTCTTTAAAATTTCATTATAATAAATACACGTATTCATATTTTATATGTGCACAAAAAGCAGTTTGAAATTATAGGCATTCTATAGTGATGTGAAAATAAACATGGAGATGTGATGAATGAGTTTAGGATATGTGAAGGTACAGAGAAAATAGGTAAATCTATTCTTGCAATTATCCATATTTAAAATGTTATACTTCATTGCTAAGAAATTATTTAAAGGTAAAGGACCATAAAAAGGAAAAAGTATTTACTTAAGTTGCTAAAAATGTGGTTCAACACTAAGCAACCTTTTATCAGAAACCACTGATCCATTTTATTTTCCAAGGGCTATCAATCCTTAAAGAGTATGTTTTTGTGGTGATTATTTGCAAAGAGCTCATTTCTAGCATGCTCTACTATATTTGAAATATAATTCTGAGTCCTTTTTCTCACTGAATTAGCTGTGGGCTATGTTTAGTGCTTTTTTCAGGACAAAATCAAAGCAACTATTCAAAATGTATGACCCTACTCTCATCAGATATGTGGTAACTATATAACTAATAATGTAGACTTAAAACAGTAAACAGTTGTGTTTTGAAGCATGATAAAGCAAAAGAAAAAATATGAACTTTTTTAAGAAAATAGAAAAATAATAGAAGATTAGAAACAATAAGCAATTTTAAAAACTGCAACAAGATGATAGGTATTCAGTAGTGGTTTTTTTTTTTTTGGTCTTTTTGAGACAGGGTCTTACTATGCAGTTCAGGCTGGCCTTAAGCTCACTTTGTAGCTCAGGCTGGTCTCGAACTCACAACAATCCTCCTGCCTCAGCCTCCCGAGTGCTGGGATTACAGGCATGCGCCACCACGCCCAGCCCAGTAGTGGTTGTTATACTGCACATTGTCATCTTCATGTAGTTGCTCAGATTACAGATAGAAGCATGTAAAGTTGGTCAAAGTAAAAATTTTAAGTATTAACTGCTACCTTCAAAAAACTGACAGAAATCAGTAGTATAATCATCTTAGCTATCCTGGGAATATTCATACATGATTTTTTTTTCCTTCTCTTTTTCTTTTTTGCTCCCTTCTCTCATCCCAGTTGTTTATGCCTTTTGTAGTTTCTTTCCCTTTTACTATATGTACCGTACCTTTCAGATTTTATATATGCTTTTAGGCTTTTACGCTAGGGAGAAAAATATAATGTTTACACATGTGAAGACTGATTATTCTATACAACAGGCTGTCTTAAAGCTTAAAAAGAAAACACCAACAGCTGGTCTGCTCGTTGGTGAAGGCCCATTGTTGGAGTTGCATGCACAAGAGGCTGAAAGAATCAAGAGAAAAACTCAAGGTTCCAACAGCTTGCTCAGATGCTAAGAAATCTTGAACAGATCTCAATTTCTATGCTCATACCTTATTATATATAATTGAATTCCATCTGGCTGAAGATGGATAGCACGAGATAACTCATTCACTGCATTTTTCCATTTATGCAACTGTTGAATGATAAATAGAAGCTTAGGTTCATATGAAGCCAATTGTTTCCTTTTTTATGTTTACCCCTACACAGAAACTTTGCATGAATTTCTTAAAAGTCATCAAGAAAAAGATATTAAAGAAGTAAAATAAGTGTTTATAATGCAGTATTTCAGTTTTAAAGTTATTGAACTTTAATATAAAAGATGCTTAGACAAATCCACACATGTCATCTTACATTGATATGATTGTGTAACATATTCTAGATTGTGCATGTTTTCCTTTTTCATTTAACTGTTCAGTTTTTCTTCCTGAACTGTAACACCAGTTTCATCAAATCTCACTTATACTGATAAACTAGCACACAAAACCTAAAATAAAAAGACCTACAGAGACTGAACTCACACAATAAGAGAATATATTTTTCTATAAACATGTACAAGGCTTGATTTTAATTATTTCTAATTGATTTATTTTTACAATTTCATATTATACACACTAATATTTTTTTTACCAAAAAATATCATGGAAATTCCATGTCAGCTGGCAGAGTTCCACTTATTCTTTTTGTTGATTATTATATTTCATAATGTGAAAATACCACAATATATTTAACCAACATTGTACAAACATTTTTGCCTCTCTGAACAGAAAAGAGTTTAGGACAAGCAAAAGAGCCACACTATAAATATCTACATCTCCCCCAGAAGGAGTCAAGAACAAACCTTCCCTGGGGACAACACTGAGTCCACCCTCCATCTTTTACCTCCATTATCTGGAAGCTGAAAACTCTGAGGAGGACTCCAATCCTGCAGAGTCCTGTAATGTAGACACTGGGAAGCAGAAAATCCAGGTAGTCCTTAATGGACAAGCAGTGTGAGCACAAGAATGGGTCTTTGTGTTTTAATAGGATGATTCTGAGGTTTTTTATTACCCCCAGCATAACTCATGTTATACTGACTGAAGCCAATGCATTTGGAGAACTTTTAAAGAAACAAGGGCAAAAAGGAAATGAATATCCATCTTCTATGGGATCTTACAGGCCTTTGGCTTTTGTAGGCTTTGGCTTTCATTCTAAGGGCAAAAAGAAGCTATTGAAGGTTTGTGAGCAAAGAAGTAAAATAATATGACATTTCTCTTGGACCACTTTGGGTTGCTATATTGCAGCTCCATCAAAATAGTAAAGAGCAGACACAAGAAGACCACAGGCTTTTGAATAATTCTGAGGAGAAATTACAGGGTGTTGGAGAGGACAGTTAGAAATTACAGTGTCTTGGTAGAAAGGGGTATCTGTTGAAGGATAGAGAAGAGCATTTATAGTAGTTATTTCTGTAAGGTCAGATTTTTTAAAAATATGTATTTAGTACAGGGTCTCACTACACAGATCATACTCAGTGATCCTCCTGTTTTTATCCTCCCAAGCGCTGGGATTACAGGCATATGTCTCCACACCCAGTCTCAGTCACCCTCTCAGTATGGCCTGGGGGCAGGGCCAGTGTGGCACTCCAGGATTTTAATCCAGTCCCTGCATCTGCCTAAGCAGGAGATTTAGTCCACCGAGATATCTAACCATTCCTTGTAAGGTCAGATTTGGCTGGAGTCAGAAATTTACTATTTTCTGAATTTATTATTTACTGAGTTTATTGCATTTGGATATAGTATATCTTCTATACATTTAAATAATATGCAGAAAGTACATCAAATTTAAAGGAAGTAGTGTTCAAATACCATTCTAGACACATAGACCATGCTATGAACCATACACTAACCATTACACACACACACACACACACACACACACACACACACGCCAATTTTTATCAATAAATTCCAAAATGTTAGTAGTGATCTATACAAATAAAATTATGGGCAGTTTTTAAATTTACTAATTTTCATAAACATATTTATTATTCCTTATTATGTATATAAATATAAAATCTACAGTAAACATAACTTCTGCAATAAGTAAAAAGTAGGTACTACATTATTTTATAAATGAAAGTAATAAAGTATTTCCTTATAAATGGAGGCTTTGTAAGTAATTAGAGTTAAGTATTCTGCTAAAAACTTATTGTCTACAAATCCATTAACCTCTATATTTAGCTAAAAAATACATTAATGTACTAAAAGTTGAAAAATGTCCAGAAAATTGAAACATTTTTAAAATTCAATACTCTCAAATCTTAAATACCTTATAATAGGCTTCTGCTCTACACATGTAGCTCTGAATATACAAAGGATCAACTCTAATAGCCTCAGAAAAGTACCAAATGGCCTCAGTGTAATTATCCAGGTGTAGCATATGTATGAGGCCAATATTTACATAAGCCAAAGTAGAAGTTCTAAAAAAAGAAAGAAAAATCTTGTTGGACATTTTTAATTATTTCAAATGTTATGCAATTATGAATGACTATAATAAAATATATGCATCAATATATGGCACAGCATGTTAAATATCTTCCTAATGACAACATAAATTTGTTGCCTACCCTGTCACAGAAACTATAAACACCCAGATGGACATGTTGGTGCAAGCCTTTAGTCTCAATAGTCTGGGTGGCTGAGGCAGAAAGATCTTAGGTTCAAACCCAGCCAGGGCAATTTAGCAATTCAGCAATTTAGCAAGACCCTATTTCAACATAAAAAAAAAAGAAAGAAAATGGCTGAGAATGTAGCTCAGTGCAAAGGTATTAGGCTTAATCAATCCTCAGTTTCACACACAAAAACAAAGAAAAAACATAAACGCCCTTAATAAAATCCTTGTTAAGGAACTAATAATTGTAGGGTCTTTGCTAGAAACAGATTTTGTGAAGTCTCCATTCCTGGTAATGCATTACTTCCTCTTCACTTAATCTTTAGCTATTTTGAATTAGAAGCTTGGTTTTTCTCAACTCAGAAGTCTTAGCTTTAGGACATGATTAAAAGTGAAAAGTAGTAAAATCTATGCTTCATTAGCTTGGGGTTAAAAGTCCTCTTCACCCAGATATCTACACAGCTGCTTTTCTATATCCAATAAATATTGTTTTTCTTTCTTAGAATCAAATAACTTTCAATGTAGAAATGACCTTAGACATTACTTTGTTCATTACTTTCTCAAAATGAGAAAACTGCACATCCAATCACCAGCCTCATGGAAGCCTTGACCAATTCCTAGATATCAAATTTCCTACCACACAAAAGTTTCTGGTGATTCTTTGCACTGGAAACTCCTTTTCCTCTCTGTCTCAAAAATGACTAAAAGAAAACCACTGTGGTAATCAAAAAGTTGTTTCGTGACTTTCTTGAGTCATGTTCAAAGTTTACCTTAGATTGCTAAGTAAATGGTTGATTGGCATGAAATTAGCATGATTTGTGATTCTTACTGAGAGCCTTCCTCTTAATGAATGCTTCATTGGAAAGGAGGTGAATTGTTTTAATTAAATTCAGTGTTTTACTGCTGGCTTTTGACTAATGTGTTTGACTTTTCAATCCATGTTTATTCCTGAACCTGTGGTTTTCTTTTGTTCGGCTTTGATAAATAAAATGAAGTTAGTTCAAACTAGAGTGTTCCTTTCCACTGAGTTGCATTTTGTACATAGCAATTATATGACCTGATAAAGATTTTCTAGTAACTTTACTTCTAAAAGCTCTAGTCTAGGCATACTCATACTCCTCCTTTATTACCCATAGACTTATCTCTTCAAACCCAATAAACCTCTAAAATTCACAAAAGCACCTGAAACAAACAACTTTTGCTAGTGACAATCTTAGTTTTAGCCATATTATAAATCTAGGACAATTTAACAATTATCTCATTTTAAAATAACCCATCAGTAATGGGGAGGAAGGAGGTTTCTCTTTCAATTTTAATTTCTTTTACTCTAATACAAAAGTGAAATCAATATGAAAAGTAAAACATACCTTTCTAGAGAAATAACAGTTTCAAAGTCACAAATTGCCAGCAGCGAAAATCTTAGATGTGCATAGAGTATGCCCCGATGGAGAAAACAACTAAGATTCTCATAGCCATCATTTATGAGAGCTTAAAAATAAAAGCACATACCTTACTCAGGTTCTGAACAACCATAGCCAAACCATATTTTAGTCTACTGCTTTCCTAGTTGTTATACACATTTTAATATTACTACATAAAACATCATGTAATGTATCTATGGAAAGTGAATTTATTAGGTGCGTAGAAAATAAAATTCTACGTAAAAACATATTTTTAATTAGTAACAAATATGGCTATAATGGTTCACAAACTTCTTAGAGCAGGAAGAAACCCTGCTGGTGATTCAATATAGTCAGTTGATATAGCGGAGGAGATTAATATCCAAAGAAGTGCCTTTGCCAGGGTTACCAGGAAATTCAGTGGCAAGGATGGACACAGAATCTAACTCCAGTCAGAGGTGCTTCTTGAGCATCTGTCATTATCCTGAAGATATCATTTCTGTCCACATAATAGGCTCAAGTACTAACTTAAACCAAGGCATGTAACAAAATTCAGGCTTACTCCTAAGCCAAGATGGGAAGATGCAAAGTGGCTACCTGAAAGGCCAGCAGAACTGGGAACCATGGAAGGCGGCCTCACTGCACTCCTGCCCCACCAGGCAGATGCAAGGGGAATGGCCCCTCCCAGCATGTCAAATGTGTGACTCTGATCAGTAGCCAACCCACAGGTAGCTTCTAAGTCTCTTGTTTACTCTCTCAACCTTCACTTTCAAAAACATACTAGTAAGTTAGATGGGCTATAATCAAAACGTGAAGCAAATAATTTGAGTTTCTCAAGTCCATTCTGGTTGGTGAGGGAAAATGTTGCCAAATTCACAATCCCAGACACAAATATTCTTGGTACTAGATTTAGGGAAGTACAACCAAGGTCAACAATGATCACACAGCATAAATAATTTCTTGAAGACAATTTTACAACTCAGTTCACAGAATGATCATCTAATAAGGAAAAAATCAGTTGCAACATTGGTAGTTGCTCTAAAAGAGTGGAAAAACTCAAGAAAAAATAGTTATGTAACAACCTCTTTATTTTTTATTAAACTTAGTTGATAATATAATTATTTGAATATTAATTCATATGTTCTATATATAGCACTTAGAACAGTGTTTGTGTAGCAAAATACATAATAAATGTTAGAGATTATTATTACAGCTTAGGAAATATCTTGATTATCATCTTTATTATGATGACAAAACTTAGGATAGACTATTAAAAAGCACTGAGGTCAAAAATCAAACTAGTCAACTATGAACAGTTAAATAATAGAAATTTTAGTTTTTTATGATAGCCTCAGTGGCAGTGGGAGAACTAAAGAGTCCAAAATTTGAAGAAGAGGAAAATATGAGAAGGCCAGGGAGATAGGGAATAAACTGAATCTGAGATGAATAAGATCAATGGAGCCAGATAAACCTACACAGATCTGTAAATTAATGTTGTATGCTATACTTATCTGCCAAACCCTAAAACATTCAGTAACAGTTATATTACATACAACTTGTTTGTGTGGTTGTTACCTTGGAAATGAAAGAAAGACCAGGAAATGCAAAACAGAGAGAACATTAGTCACAAGGAAAGAGTTTACAAGCAAGCAGAGATAAGGAGTCAGCCTTGAGAAGAAACTAGGCAGAACTATACAGAAGTGTCCAAGAATCTTCAGCCTGCGTTCTCAAAATCCCTGGTAGCAGAGGGAAGGCACTAGACTCCTCTTGGCATACAGAAGGGCACTTGAGTTATTTTACTTGGACATTAATGGCAGCACAAATGGACTTCAAGATATCCAAGCAACAACCCTTACAGCTCTCTTTCGCTCTGGAAGTCTTGTGCTCTACTCTCGAGATACTGCCTCACCCATGATGATGTACCCCATGGCCAGGTAGCACAGCTATCCTTGGTGGGCTTCACTCTGGCTCGTCTTTCTCCTCCAGGCAGCCCATTCATTCAGTTTACCTGTCTACTGAATAATTACCTGGAGACCAGGATGGTGTCATGCACATAAAATAAGAATGCATTAACTGAGGACAAGGAAGAAATGCCCATCTTTATCTCTTTTAACTATTAAGAATTTTCAAAGTTTCCCCCCATCCCCAGGGAAAAGTGTGAACACAGTCCCCCACTACCACAAATTATGCGGTCAAGTGTCCTGCATTTGGGGAAATCACAGGGGTCGGCACATCTGGGGTGCAATGGATAAGCCTCACCCTGGGAAAACCACCTTCATGATCATGGTATCTCCCCTGCCAGGGAAGTATTTGAAATCTCTTTTTAATGTAAGGGTCATAAAACTTTCCAAATCCATGGGTTGGTTGGGTCTTACAATAGGACACAAGTCACTAGGACAAATCAATACCATTTTAGCATGCTGACTAGTAAATAGAAAGGGTTTCCAGAAAAATACTTGAGAAAATGACTATCGTATCACACAGAAACACATAGGTACACATGCATACATGTCTATACACTAAAAGAGGATACAAGAACATCTGCAGCTTAACCAATGTTATTTATAAGAATATATAGGTATGTATGGCATAGTATGTGACTAAATAAGTTAATTTAACACATAAGTATATACACATTGATACACACTTACATATGCGCTACTAGCAGCCCTACATCACTATTCCTGTCTATGAATCTGAGCTGGTCAGCCTTAGGCCAACATCTTATATACGTGCACTTAAAGGCAAAGTACCTGAAACACTATAGTCTTGTAGTGCTCTAAGAGGATTACTCTTTCTAAATATACATGCTCGATAATATAATGCTACCCAATTATTAGGATCTAAGTGAATAGCAACTGAAAAGTCTTGAGTCGCTTGTTTATAAAGGTACCTTCTAAAATATGCTTTCCCCCGATATGTCCTAGAAAAACAGAAAAAAAAATTCATTTTAGCATAGGTAACAAATTATTCATCTTTCTTTTTGTCAAATCCATTTACCTAATTTTATATTTCAACAATTTGTGATTGGTTCTCAAATGTTTAGCCATGATGTTTATAGCAACAAAAGATATGAGCCTTTTATAAGTAAGGTATACATTACTGCTTACATAATTACATACTTGCTAATTATGCTTTATTTCATTTCTTACTTTACTGGGAAAACAAAGTTTTCTTAAATCTTTTAAAAAGACCTCTTCTCTGAACAACTGTGATTCTGTACTTCTCTAAGGAATATTAGTTAAGGGAAGAAATTCAATTGGTGGGAGAGAAAAGAAAGTTCACTCAAGGTATTTAAGATAGTGTATGGTTTCTCTTCTGAAAAATCTACTTGGATTCATCTCTTTGGCAACAGGGGTTCACTGAGAGAAAATTTTTGAAACAAAAGGTCTTTACTTGATAATCGAATCTTATCACTCTAGATCTAGGAGTGAGGTAACATAGAACCCTACGTATGAGCATAAGCTGATAAAGATAAACTATTGAGGCAATGGAAATTTTCCTCCACTCTGGCCTCCTTTTATGATGTTTCTGAATTAGAGTCAACTTCTCATGCACATTTTTTTGCTAAGCCCAGATAAAAAGTCAGTGTATTGGAAGAATTAACCTTTCTCAATGATGCTCTTTGAAGAGTATTAAAAAAGCTCTATACTGTAAGAATTTAAATTGGAATCATATGTAAGTAAAATAATTTATAATTATTAATAAAATATAATTAAAATATTATTTAGTAATGAAAACAATTCAAAATAAATATAAAAGTTTTTTTTTTTCATTTCATGTGTCTGGTACAGGGTCTCACTATGCAGCTTGGATTCATAGTGATCCTCCTGTTTTCAGCCTCCCCAGCACCCTCCAGTGCTGGGATTATAGGTGTGTGATACCATGTCCAGTCTTGGTTGCCAGCTCAACAAGCCCCAAGGGTGGGGCTGCCATGGTATTCAGGACTGGGAATCAAACAGGTCCCTACACTTTCCAAAACAGGCACTTAGTCCACTGAGTTATCTCACCAGCCCTAATTCACTATTATTTTACTCCACCTAAAATAAGGCATAAGACAGCCTAAGAATGAGAACACCTTAGAAGTAGATCACAGGAAAAATGAAGTTAAATAAGAATAAAAAGATACCCTTGGAATACTTAAAGTAGATCACAGGAAAAATGAAGTTAAATAAGAATAAAAAGATACCCTTGGAATACTTAAAGAATACAAGATCCAAAATTTACAAATATTGCAATTTTTTGCTAAGCCCAGAAACTTCTCAAACAATGAAGATCCCTGTTATCACTAAAATTGCTAAGTTAAGTCAATACAGTGAGAAAGAAAAAGTTGGAAGATTATCAAAAATGATAGAACATAAAACTCAAAATTCCATTCTTTGATAGAAGCAATAGATAAGCTTGCATTAAAAGATAGTCAGGATCAGGGCCAGGGAGATGGCTCAGTGGAATAAGTGCTTCCCTGGCAAGCACAAGGGCCTGAGTTCAATCCCTGGTTCCACCAAAAAAAAAAAAAAAAAAAAAAAAAGATAGTCAGGATCAACATTTTTGGCACTTTGAGTCTAATTTAAAACTTAGAACAACCAAGGTAATGTTTAATAAAGGGGACAGGACTGCTGAATTTTGCCAAGAAACTTCTATGGTATTCAAGCTTACCTCGTTGCCACTGCCCACTTCCCAGAGCAATGGTGGCCTTGAGAGGAGTCCATATTCCCAGCACAGGTTTCTGCTAGGAAACAGGGCACTATGGACCTTTGCTTAAAGAACAGCGCTCTTGTGCTTTAATTTGTTTGGTAGGTGATGGAAGGATCAGTTCGAAAGTTTGTTTTTATCAGCTTCCAAGCTTTCCCAGGACAGAAATGCCTTCCTGGTTGTTTACTAAAAATATTTAAAGGCAAGTATATCACCTGCTACCACCTAGAACAATGGTACCAGTTTAGGAAAGCAATAGAAAAAATCTAGGAAATTTTAGAGAAAGAGATATTTGGGGGATATTATAATGTAGACCCAAAATAACCCTCAAAGTCCCATGTGCTCAGAGGTGGAGCTTGTGGACAGTGTTGAGACAGGAGGGTTGGGGGACTCTGTACTCATCTGTGGGTGAATCTAAGGGTGCACTCACAGCTGAACGTGCTGTGGGCAGAAGGGGGCCTTACTGGGACAGTCACTGGGATCCCATCCTGACAGCCGAGAAATCCCTGGCTCCTCCTCTCTTTCCCGGATGCCTGAGGTAAGTGCTTTTCCTAACTCTGGCCTCCTTTTATGTTTCTGCCTTAGAGTCAAATGTTCATGCACGGAGCCTTCTGAAGCCAGGGCTTACCTTCTGGAAAAGGCCAAGGTACCAAAGATTTCCAAAGAGATGAAATGATTTTTTTTTGACCTGGTGGTGGTTACTGGGGAATTTACACAGTGACATTATTAAGCTATAAATTTCAATTTTATATGCTTTTCTGGATGCATGCTTTACTTTAAGTGCAACTGAAAACTGCAAGGGAAGAGCTGAGTAGTCATAACCATGTACTCATTTCAGATCTCACCAAAACAAACCTCCGAGTAAAAAGGAAAACAAGAAAATGAAAAACTAGACTATGCATAGTAAGGTTAGGAGAACAGTTTAATGTGCACATCACAATAAGATAGTACAGAAATGTAAATGAACAATTCTCTGTGCTCGGTAGATACAAAAGATATGTATAACAATAAATGTAAGGAACTGAAATATAGATGTAGTCAGAGCTTTAGAAATGTATAATGTATAATGGCATATCAATTATTGCTATACTGCCTTTCAAGTAAATGTTTGTTTTAAAAAAGGGGTAATAAATAAATAAATAGAAATGTATAATGTAACAAATATTTAGGAAATGTAAATGAACTAACTTTTGCTTTTCATTTAACCTGTTATATTAAATTACTCTTTGCCAGGAGGGTGTAGGTAATGTTTTCAGTCACTGGTGGCATTGAAAACTAATTCATTGTTTTTAAAGGACCATTAAGTGTATTTCAAGCAATATTTTTCCTGAAAAAAATTTACAAACATTAACAAAAAATTTCAAAAGCATATCTGAAATAATTCTTACCATGCCTCAGAGTTTTGCTGCTCTATATTTAACAAAGCTGTAAAATCCTGTATAGCTGAAATCCAATTTTGATTTTCAGAGTAAAACTTCCCACGTTTCAATAATGCGTCTGTTCTTTTAGGATCGTAAAAAATACACTACAGAAGAACGGGAAGGTATATGAACATTTCATATTAAAAAAAAAAACAAGAAAAGCATGCAACTTCAGGTTACATAAAAACTAAAATAATATAACACAATTTTCAGATTTATGTTTAGAAACCATACTAAGAAATCCATCAGTAATCACATGCTCGAGAAGAAATATTTTCAGAGAGCAAAGAAAAAAAAGCAGCTTATACAAACCAAAGGTTTTCCCCCTGAAATGTTCAGCAAAAGTTCATAAGTACATTGTGACAGAAGAGTGGGTTTGTATTGGATTTTTCACAGCATTTTATCCTAATTAAAAATGAAACATCACATTAGTGTAGATTCAATCAAATAAAAAATGGATTAATCTAGGAATAGAGTCTCAAATGGGTAAAGAACTGAATAGGTGATGGCATGGTTCATACATCTCACACTGATACAGAGCAATACAGTGAACGGATTAGATCACTGTATGTTCAGTTGCTCTGCACCTGTTGGTACTGGGAAAGGACCTGTGCATGAAGTAGGTACTCAAGCACAAAAGAGCGTACCCAGTATTTTTACACTGAGAAAAAAAAAAAAAGAAAAAAAAAAAAAAAGAAAGAAAGAAAGAAAAGAAACCCTGAAGAATCTGAAGCTTGTTTGACCTCAAGGTTCTAAATTAATCTATTTGAAGACTATGCATGATAGACAGAGAAAATCAGTAGAATAAAAAATCTCCGAGTCACTTCTAGGACAGAAGCTAGAAAATTTGTAAAATTTTCCCCAAGCAGAAGAATACTGAATCAATTATTAAGTCACCATGGATGAATTAAGAAATAGGAAAGCTGAAAACTAAGTTACTTAATTGTTCCTAAGTTCTCAGTTGCACTAAGGACTAAGAACTTGGAGTTAAAAGCCAGGAGTTCTGCTGTGGGCAGGTGAATATTCTACCCTAATTTAAGATAATGGCACATACATATTCCAAATACTACATGGAATGTAAACACTATATATTGTAATAATAACAAAAAAAAATAATGACAAAAGAGAAAGAGGATTTAGAGTTGTAGGGAAAGAGGTGGGTACAGAGGGAAATAAAATGGGGATTGAGATGTATTATGCCACATGCACCTACTCCCTAAGATCAATGTACTACAAACATGTAAAGTTCACTTTCTTGATGATGTTTCCTAAATCTGCCCAAAGATTTATCTTCGAACATCCTTCCTTCACGCATTATCACAAACTGTCATTTTGTACTTAGACATTTTTCTATCTATTCTTAAATTTCTGCCCTTTAAACTATAAACCCTGCAAAATGTGCATTTGTTTCACTGTTTATTCACTATGTTATGCATCACTTTGCCCAATAAATGTTTTTGAAATTCCATACAACACAGTCATTCCCTGCCAGATATCTTCCCCCAAACTTAAGGTTATCATAGTATAACAATACATGCACACTGATGTTTATAGCATCACAATCTGGAATAGTTAAATCCTGAAAACAACCTATGTACCCATCAACAGACAACTGGGTAAAGAAAATATAGTATCTATAGATAATGGAATATTACTCAGGTATAAAGAATGACATTTGCAACACTTGAAGGAAAATGAATGCATCTGGAAAATATAATGTTGAGTGAAATAAGCCAGGTACACAAGCTTAAATACCATATCTCTCATTTGAGTGAGGCAAAGTGAAAACTAAGAAAATGATAAAGGATGGATACAAAGGGACAAGGGGGTGAATGTTGTGTAATAGTGAAGTGTCCAAGGAAACAAGTGTGACAGGTGAGTGGCAGGGGAAGGGGAAAGGAGAGGAATAAATATGTCCCATGCAAGGAACCTAATAATCCCGCTTCACATAAACACTGCATGCCATCACATGAGCTAAGATAAAACATATCAACAAGTACACAAAAGGGATAGGGGAGCCTGAAGAGAAGTGTAGGGGGGAGGGATTTCAAAGAAGCTGTAATATGTGCATGTAAATCCTCCCCAAGATAACTGTAAATAGCATAAAATGCAAACATATACTAATAAAAATTGATATTTGCATAATAAGTATTTCTAAACTAATCAAAAATAATGTGTGGTATTGTGCTTATCAGTGAAACTAAAATATAAAAATATTCAAGGAGAAATGGAAGGATGGAAGAGAGAGGGGAGAAGAAGGAACAATAAAAACAAGACATAGAATGTACCTGTACCAACTCCCTACGAGGAATGTAATCATGCACTAATAAAAACCTATCTCCCCAAATAAGCTTCTGAATGAATGAATAACCAGGTCTGCTCTTGAGAGCTGGCAGGGTCCTTGCAGAAGACAGTAAGTTAGTCAGGAGTTACAGCGCAGGTGCAGTGACAGGTCAGGGAGGAGCAGCAGCACCATGCACAGAAGGTGCTCCCTAGGACCAAGGGATTCAAAGAAGAAGAGACAAACAGAATCCCAACCATAGCAAGGCAACCTAAAAGACAAGGCCATCAGAAATCCAGGTGTGGGAGTTTAGAAAAATAACAGGACCTTTCCATTCACAGCACCACTTCCAGCCCAAGGCCAGCAAACAAGCCATCCTGGGAAAAGTTAAAATCCTCCAGGGAAGAAGTAGAGTTACACAGCCAGTCCTGCTGATGGGTGCCCTGCTTAGCAGCCCCTGCCAAGTGCCCACCCTTCCTAGCTCTCCTTGCCCTGAAAGATAGATCCCAGAGAATAAAGGCCTCACAAGCCAGAGAATTAACGAGAGGGAGGGGACTGAGTTAGGACCAGCAAGCATTAGGCACAGAGAGGACAGGGAGGCATGCCCTGATTAGAGACCCACAAAGAGGCACTGAGGGATCTGTGAGACAGTGAATGTCACATAATGACTGTGATCAACAGGGTGCAGAAGAGGAGACACAGAGCAGGCACTCTACACTGGCCCCCAAACACTGCTGAGTTCTGTTCCTGTCTGAATTCTCTCCTTGTGTCCCTAAACACTCTGAAATGTTTGCACAAGGTTTCTCTTCTGCTGAACCCCAAATGCCAATGGATTTTCCAGCTGGAAAGACATCCTTTGTAAAGCTAAACAACTGGGAAACAGGATCAGAAGGAATGGAGAAAACAATCCACATGCAAGCTTGTGAAGGTTGTTCCTGCAGGAGACCACTAAACTCCTGGGTTAGATTGAAACTCAGCAAGCAGGAGTGTTGCTTTGACCTGGGAGTAAAGGGAGTAAAGAAAAGCCATCAGAATAACACATATTCTGTGGGGCACTGGCACTGCTTTCCGCCTGACCCCAGAGGATTATTGAAGTCACCAGTGAAAGAAAAGCTGGAAGTGGAACATAGGAGTGAAAGGAGAGTGAAACTGGCAAAGATAAATTGGGCAAAGGAAAACAGCAGAGCCTCTGACAGAATCTCAAGTGGGAAGCCGAGACTGCTGCCAATCAGTGGGAGGAGTCTCAGAACAGAGGCTCCCAAGCATGGCACCTCATGTATGTTCTCTATACTGTTTTCTCCCTCCTCCTTTCCCCTCCCCTCCTTTGCCCTTCCTTACCCTGCCATCCCCACTATGTGTGGTTATAACTATGTGTATCTATCTTGGTTACTTTTCTCTTGTGGCTGGGACAAAAATCCCCAACACCCAAAATTAAGGAAGGAAAAGATTATTTAACTCAGATAGCTTTCAGTCCATACTTGGCTGCCTCCAAGGCAGAGTAGCACCTGGCAGAGGCAGCACATCATGGAGGCACAAAATAGGAAAGAGCGAAAAGAGTAGCAGTGACTGAAGCACCTAGCAATTTCCTCTCCCTTCCTTATATTGTGTCCAGATTATACACCTCAGGGTGAGCATAGCACTCACACCCATAATCCCAACATTGGATCATGAATTAAATGCAAACTCTAGAAGCCTGCCCCAATGACTGCATGAGTATTTGGGGGTACAACTAGATGCAAACCATAACATTCCACCCCAGCCCCCCAAAGACTCATGCACATCCCTTTATGTAAAAGCCTTTTCAGTCCATCTCTCAGAATAGTCAAAGTCCTAATAGTTCAAGTGTTGCTGAAAGGTCCAATTCTCATCTCCTCCAAGATCTAAGGCAAACTCCTGGCTGTAAGCCAATGCACAGACGAAAAAACACTTCTAACATTCAATGGCATACGATAAACATTACCATTCCAAAAGGCACAAAGAGCAGGATATAAAGCATTGGGACCAAAGAAAGTCCAAAATCCAGAAGGGCAAATATTAAGTCCTGTAGTTCTATGCAGAACATCTGAAGAAATATGTGGCAAATTGTGAGCTCTGCGTGGCTCCACCTCTATGGTACTTTTTGTGGTAGCTACCATGGCTTCTCTACTAGGTCTGCTTTGGTCTCTCCTTGCAACTTTCCTTAGATAATCCATTTATCTGGCTTTTCCAAACATCTTGTGAACTCATTGCACATTAGGCTTCTCACTACCTGCTTCACACACTACCCTCCCAGGGATACACTGCCTGGCCTTCCAAGACCTCTGGAATCTAGGTGGAAGCCTTCTTAACATCAGAACTCTTGCATTCTACATGTGCCTAAAACCAATGCCACTTGGATATACCAAAGTCTGCTGCCAGGGCTGGTCAAATAGCAAAGTGGATTAAAGTACCTGCAGGCAGGTGCAGAAGCTGGGGGTTCGATCCCTGGGCCTGCCATGCTGACCCTGCCCCCAGAGTACATCGAGATGGCAATTAAGACTGGGCGTGGTGGCCCATACCTGTAATCCCAGTTCTTGGGAGGCTGTAAACAGGAGAATCGCTATGAGTCTCATCTATTAATGAGACTATAAATACCCTAAAAAATACAATAAATAAATAAATAAATAAATAAATAAACAAATGAACAAAGTCTGCTGCCAGCTGGAACAGTAGCCAGGCTTTCTTCTTCTTTGGTTGTAAGGATTGAGTACCTGGATGCTGATCACTCTTCACTGATTCTGAGGTACAAATTCTCCATGCTGCCACTATTCTGGAACCCTAGCACTCTGAAGCATGCTCCTCCAAGCAAAGTCTTTAACCTTTGCACTTTTGAGGCTGCAAATGATGGAGATTTGCTGCACCTTGTGGTGCCCGTCAGGCCATCTTTTCTATTCTCCTTTGCCTTCTCAACAGTGGAGATCTTTTCAGCTCTATCTTGCAGTCCACAGATTTACTGGTGCTTCCTTTCTGGCCCAATTCACATTTTAAATCATCCTGCTCAGCCCTTTGCTCTTGATTCTCCACATAAATTTGACTAAAAGCTCCCAACAAAAGCCATGCCACCGCCTTAACATTTGACTACCTTGAAAACAAATCTTTGCCCAAATAACCAGGCTGCCTTGTGCCAAATACCTCAGCAGATTAAAGCATTTGCAAGGAGATATAGAGGACTTGGGTTCAATCCCTGGGCCTGCTGTATGTGGTGGTGCACACCTGTAATTCCAGCTCTTGGGAGGTTGTAAACAGATGGATCACTATGAGTCTGATCCAGCTATGAGACCCTGAATACCCTGTAGACCTTTCCCTAAAATACAAATAAATAAATACATAAATTAAAAAAAAAAAAAAAAAAAAAAACACCTGCCACACTTAATCTCAGTCTCAGGCAAAGTCTCTGAACATGAGTTAATTTCAGACAACTTTTCTGCCAAGCCATAACACAAATTGTCTGGAGTCCACTAATGCAGTCCTTTAACCCAGCAGAAACTTCCCCTGTCTGGTCTTTACAGGCAGGATTTCTGTCAGACTTCTGGTTTTCTGAGCTCTAACCAGAATATTCCATACAGAACAAGTGCTTCTCTTTCAGGTGACATCCCCAAATCTTTCCTATCTCTTCCCATAAACCATCCTCACAGGCTCTTGAACAACATGGTCAGGTATAGGCACAGCAACAACCCCACCTCTCTGGTACCAAATTCTACCTCAGTTACTTTTCTCTCATTGCTGGGACAAAATTCCTAACACCAAAAATTAAGGAGCGAAGCTCACCATTTCAGTCCATACTCAGCTGGCTCCAAGGCAAAGTGGAACATGGCAAAGGGCCAGTGTTCATGGCAGCAGGAAAAAGCAAAGAGAGAAGCAGCAGCTGTGGCAGCGAGCAAGCCTCTTGATGTTGATGTTGTATTCAGGCTACATGCCCCAGAGTGGGTTAGCACTCACACCCATAATCCCAGCATTGTATCATGAATTAATCACAAACTCTAGAAGTCCACCCCAGTGACTGTATGAGGCCTTAGGAGATAACTAGACACAAGCCATAACAGTATCTTTCTATTGCTGGTTGTAAAATATGCTATGTAATTAAGTCACATATGATCACTTCAAGAGTTGCCTTGTGGTGTAATGTAGCCAGGGTTGAGGCTGGGGATTTGGCTCAGTGGTAGAATGCTTGCCTAGCAAGCTGGAAGCCCTGGGTTCGGTCCTTGGCACCAAAAACAAAATAAACCTCTCCTGAAAAACGGTTCAATCAAAACAATACAGTAACCAGGGTTGACTATCAGTTCAACATTTGGGAGCAATCTCCCCATCTTTTTTTTATGTTCTACCTATAACTTCATCCTTTCCATACTTTCATTATTTCTCTTTTAAAACATCTCCTATCTCTCACTTCTCTAACATATATACTTCCTTATCTTTTTACTCACCTTTTCTATCTATTGCTCTAATTCGCATATTAACCATGTGCCTAATGGAAGGATGTGTTGTAACATCTCACACTTGTCTCCCCCTCACCAATGGTTGTTTCATTGGTTTTACTTTTAATGTATCTAAGTTTATTGGTACAATTTGTATATGCACAATGATCACATTCACTATAAATTCTCACTATGGATTGCTCAGTTCTCATATAAAAATAACTCTGGGAGAGACATTCAGATGCATATTTGACTATGAAGAAGAAGTAAAAACTTGTTGAATTAAAAAAAGAAAAATTGCACCTGTACATGATATCCCTTGATTTTTCTTTGTTTTTCCACTCCGTCCTTTCAAACTTCCTCCTCCTCTTCACTCACAAAGCACTATTTTACCCATTTTCATTTTTCTTTTTCCTTTGCCCTTCCCTCTTCACTCCATAGTTTCTATTGTTGTTGGTGGTGTTGTTTTTCTGCTGTTTGTATTTCTTCATCTGAAATGTGCGCTCATTTCAGATTCCCATTTTTGGATCAAGTCTTTGAACTGTCATAGTGTGATTTTTTTTACACTTTTTACATGTTCTAAATATTAATCTTTTCTGACAACTGGTTAAATTTTTTTCCACTCTGAGTTGTCTTTTCACTCTGCTGGTGATTTCCTTTGCATAGTGAACATTTTTTAATAAGATGAGATCCCAGTTGTTGATTCTTTCTAGTATTCCTCATGTGATAATGATTTTATTCATGAAATCTTTGCCTACACTTAGGTTTTTCAGAGATCTATCTATTGTAGTCTTCCAGCATATGTAGTGTTTCCATTTTAGTATCTGTGTCTTTGATTCATTTTTAGTTTAGTTTAGTGCATACTGATAGATATAGGTCCTATTTTACTCTTTGACATGTGGGAAGTCAATTTTTCTAGCACTAATTATTAAAGAAGCTTTTAGCAAACACATTTAGCCTCTTTGGCATCTGAATGTTTGGAACTGTGTCTGTATCTTCTCTTCCATTCCACTGATGCTCAGGTTTGTCTGTTTGTTTTTACTAACACCATTCCCATTTTATCACAGAGGCTCTGTAGAATAATTTAAAGTCTGGGATTGTGATGCTGCCCCTCCCATTTCTTTATTGTTCAACACTGTTTTATTATTCTAGGTCTCTTTTGCTTCAAAATGAATTTTAGGAATGTCTTCTCTAGTTCTGTGAGGCATACTAACAATATTTTGATTGAGACTGCATAACAATTTCAGGACTATGGCCATTTTCACTATGTTGGTTCTTACTATCCATGATAGGCTTCCATTTTCTAACATCTTCTATTTCTTTTTTTAGACTCTTATAATTTTGAATGATAGAACTTTACTTCCTTTGCTAGACTGATTCCTATGTATTTGATTTTTTTAGATGCTACCATGAAAAGTGTTGATTCCCTAATTTCTCTCTGTGTGAATTTGTCATTTTTATACAGGAAGAGTATTGATTTTTTTTTTTTTTTTTTTTAATGAGGATTTTTTTTTTTTTTTTTTTTTTTTTTTTTTTTTTTTTTTTTTTTTTTTTTTTTTTTTTTTTTTTTTTTTTTTTTTTTTTTTTTTTTTTTTTTTTTTTT
>PVKA01007937.1:0-75396 GCA_004027165.1 Ctenomys sociabilis
TGGTGGTGAGCAACTTCGTCACGTGTTTCCACAGAACAGAGGTAGAAACAATGCCGGCTGGGTCAGTCTTTTCCCCCTTCCTTTTCTGTAAGGTACCGTCGAAAAGCCCACGTTTAACCTGAGTCTTCCGAATGCAATGTTAATGACAAGGATAATTTGCACACACACACACACACACACAATGGTCTAAAATATTGACCTAATTTGTTTTTCTAACTTGGATTGATCTTTAGAAAAGAAAGTCATTTGTTATCAGAAAACCTTCAGAACTGCTTCTGTTTTATGTTTTTTTTTTTGTTTACAAATGTTCCGTGGATGCTCACCACACTGTCTGGGCTCTGAGAATACATTATTGAATGAAACAGGAAAGCTGGGAACAGTGACACAACTGGAAGCCTAGCCCTTGAGAGGGTGAGGCAAGACCGCCTGAGCCCAGGAGTTCGAGGGCAGCCTGAAAAACACAGCAAGACACTTGCCTCAAAATAGTAGTAATGATGATAATAAATTTTTTAAATAGATGTGAACCTCTCGCCCTCTGTTTTAAAAATGTATGTGGTTGTTGCAGGGTCTCACCACGCAGCTTACATTCGTGGTGATCCTCCTGCTTTCAGCCACCCCATCACTGAGATTACAGGCATGCGCCACCACACCCACACTCTGGCAGCTCTGCCCGCCCTGGGCGGGGCTGGCATAGCATGTGGTGCCGGGGATTGAACCGTGGTCCCCACACTTGCCTAAGATTGCCTATGTAGGAGCTTTAGTCTGTTGAGCTATCTCACTGGCCCGGTGAAACTCTTTCTTGAGAGAGACAGAGATAGACACAGAGAGAGGCAATAATTATATGTACATTGTGTGATTTATTGTGGTGTGATGTGTACTAAGGAGAGGAAAATAGGGTGGAAAGGGGGATGAGAAGGCTGGGGAAGGACGCCAGGGAGACCTTGTGAAGCAGGTAGCCTCTCCGTGCACCCTGAAGGAGGCCAGGGAGCGGGAGTGAGGGTACTTGGGAGGGAGTATTCACAGTGAGCTCAAAGGAGCAGGTGTCTGAACAGAGAGCGGGGGCGGAAGGCAAGGAGCACCGAGCGCCGAGCCATCTATGTGAGCTGCTGCAGCGGGCGCCTCAAGGGAGGCTGCTGCCCGCGAGGCCTCCGACTCTCAGTGAAACAGAAGTGGAGACACGCTTTCTCAGCAGGGCGAGGGCGCCTGCAGTCGTGGTAGCGGCTCCTTGTATCTGGTCACGGCGAGGTCCTGCACCACGCAGGTTGGACATAGCCCTGCACTCTTGACGGGGGTGGCCTGGAATCAGCGCTCCTACAGTGCTCTGCCCCCTCACTGCTGTCCTGCATAGGAAAATGAAACCCCTGCCCCTGCTGTCGTGGGCTGTCTGACATCACCTCTGTGGTCTCTTCTCTAAGGTCTATGCTGAGAGGAGGAGAATACATTCATTACTGATTTTTCCACAGCGGGACATCCTGAGCAACAGCTCCTCCATAAGGTCTGAGGTGAAAACAAGAGGCAGTTTTTTTTAAACAAACGATCATAGAGTAGCATGCCCTAAACATAGTGACATATTACTGAGGCTTGGGTGTCATTAAAACTAAAAGTGATACGTAAGGTAAACTTTTTTTTTTTTTTATGTGCTGTTCCTCATTTTTCTGCCTGTGTTTCATGTATGGTTATGCTTATTCATATTTCATATTGTCGTTATAATTATAATTCATTAGGCCCAAAGTAGGAGCCTTGTCCCTTAAAAGAAAGCCAGAAATTTTATCTGTTTGCTTTGCTTGGTATAGCTCAAACCATGATGGAATCTCTGAGAAGACCCAAATACAACTGACAGTTTAGTCCAGGTGAGGGTGGGTTTCATCGTCCTCCAAAGGCCAGAAGCCATATCCACGGGCCTACTAAGATGCTCTCTCACTGCTCCACAGCCTTCCACATGCAAGTCTGGGTACCATCAACTGGGAAACTGAAAATGAGTGTTTAAAGAAATACACTCAAATATCCATGCTTCAGTTTGAAACACTGTGTCCAGCTGTTCTGTGCTCAGCTCCCTCTGATTTTGTTCCCTCTATCTCCACCTCCATAATTTGTGAACTTGTCTCTATCTCTCCCACTGTACTATAGGTCTTTTCCCATTCTGCCTTCTCTGCTGTTTCCCTTCAACTTTCTGCCATAGGTGGCTATCTTTTTACAGAGCTTACTCAGTGACTGCTCCTTTGGAAACGTCATCTGCTGGTAGCTGCTGGAGCTCCACAATCTCCCAGTATTCCTTCCTCCCTGGTTACTTTTGCTCTCTGTCCTTTGCTGGCCCCTCCTTCCCAGCCCAGATCTGCGGGTGATCCTCAGGAGCTGGGCCTCGCTCAGTTTTTCTCTATGTATATTTGCTCCCCAGGTAATTTCATTACCTTTCATTGCTTTTTATAAAATTATATTCTGATATCACTTCAATTTATTTTTTGTCTAAACCTTTTTTTTAAAAAAGCTTTTTTAATCTTTTATTTATTTGGTACAGGGTCTCACTACCCAATTTGGATTTACAGTGATCTTCCTATTTTCAGCCTCCCCAGTGCTCGGAATATAGGTGTGCCCCACCGTGCTGGGTCTCTGTCATCCACTCAGTGTGCCCAGGGTCAGGGCAGGTGCAGCATGTGTGTTGGGAATCAAACCCAGGTCCTTGCGCTTGCTAGGTAGGAAGTTATACCGCTGAGCTATCTCACCAGCCCTACATCTCTTTTATGAGCTCCAGACTCATCTATTCAACTCTCTCCTTGAGATCACCACCTGGAAATCTAATAGCATCCCAGATTTGGCATGTGCCAAGTAGAACATTTGATTTTGAGGGCTAAATCTCCTCTCCCTACATCGTCTTCCCCTAAATTGTAAGCCTGTCTCTCCTTGTCTTGTTTATCTTGGTTAACGACACCACAATCTGTTAATCATATAAGCTACCTGAAAAATACTTTGGATCTACTTTCAGAATGCTTTTCAGAATCCATTCATGTCTCTCCATCTCCATCCAGTACAAAGGCATTGTCTTCCACCAATCATTTCTTGAAGAAGTTGGTCTTTTATTAGTTATTCAAAAATCTTCGAGATGCATCTCCTTACAATTGGGATCAAAAACTTGCTATTAAATTTTGGGTTCAACATGAACCAGCATCTGCTGATCTCTGGTCTCATTTATTTAATTTCATTTATCTTCATTTAGCCATTTCCCCCACTGCCTACCCCCCTTAGCCACATCAGCCTTCTTTTGATTTATAAAGTAAGCTGACCCCTTCCACTGGAGTTCTCAAGTGTATTCTCTTCTTTACTTGGGGAGTTCCCTGAGGGAAGAGCTCTTTTATGGTGAGCTCCTTTTTTTTTTTTTTTTTTTTTTTTGTCTTAGAACTCAGCTACTTGAAGTAATTTTCTCTGATGACATATCTAAGACTGATCCTGGCTATCATTTGCTATTGTAATTCATAGGACTTAATTATTTATGCACACGTTAGTTTGCTTCTCCTCCTGCAGCCCAGGCTCCATGTGACAGGATGGTGAGCTTTGCCTCACTGCAGCATCACTCGTGCTGCTGTACTACTGGCACGTTGTGAGCACTCAGACAGGGTTGGACAAATAAAGGAAAGGTATGCACTTGCTTCAGTGGTCCTCAGCATTGGCTGCAAACGAGATTACCCAACAAAGCTTTTAAAAAGAAAAGAAACAAACCAGAAACAGTGTCCCAAATCCACCCCTAGAGGCTCCAACTTAATTAGTTTGGTGTGGAATGTGGCATCAGTAATTTTAGAATGTTCTTGGATAATCTTAGCATTATTGCCCAAAATAAACTATCGAGAGCTGCCATTAAGGTGTTACCAAAATCCTATGTTCTCAGAACTAGTTTATAAATGACAAGATGAGAAAGCATATTACCTGATTTGTGTGGGTTCCATAGAGCAATGATAGTAGTCACAAACATGATAGCTCGGTGGTCTAAGCGTCTGCCTGGCAAGTGCAACAACCCAGGTTCGATCCCTGGTACCACATGCAGTGCTAGCCCTGGAACCCTACCATACCAGCCACCAAAACCAGTGTATGTCTGGTGGTGGTGTATGTCTGTAATTCCAGCACTGTGGAGACTGAGACAGGAGGATCACTAGGAGTCAGAGTTGTGTAGTGAGACTCTGTACCAGATAGATAGATAGATAGATAGATAGAAAAAGGTGTTATGTGGCAACACCTAAAATTAAAGATTCAGTCAAGAAATGAGCTAGAGAAATGAACAGGCACTTTGAAGAGCAAGAAATACAAATGGCCAACAAATACATGAAAAAAATATTCCATATCTCTGGCCGTTAGAGAAATGCAAATTAAAACCACACTAAGTTTCCAGATTACTCTGGAAAGAATGACAATCATTAGAAAATTAAACAATAGCAAATGCTGGCAGAAATGTGACGGAGAAGGGACTCTCCCCAGTGCTGGTGGGAATGGAAACCAGGACAACCATTATGGAGATCAGTGTGGAAACTTCTCAGAACTGAAATTAGAGATACCTTACAGCTGCCTTCTCCAAAGAGCTGAAATAATCATACTACATCATACCAATGTTTATAGCAGCACAATTTGTAGTAGCTAAATCCTGGAAACAGCCTCTGTACCCATCAATGGATGATTGAGAAAAAGTGTTAGCTTTACCTTGATCTCTATCTCTCTCTCTCTCTGTCTTTCACTCTGTCTCTATATCTATCTATCTATCTACCCATCTACTTATGTCATGGTTTGTATCTAGGTATACCCTCAAAGCCTCCTGCAGTCATTGGAGCACAGTTCCAGAGTTTGTGATTAATTCATGGACCAAGGCTGGGATTATGGGTCTGAGGACTGCTGGGATTAGGGGTGTCTGTGCTACACCCACCCTGGGCAGACAGCCTGCAGGCAATATAAGGAAAGGAGAAAGGCGTGCTGCTGCCACCGCTGCCCCTCCTCCTCCTTTTCGCCTTTGCTCTTCGCTTTTTTTTTTTTTTTTCCACCATTACCTGCTGCCCTCTGCCCTGTGACACCCTGCCTTGGAGCCAGCTGATCATGAACTGAAACCCCCCACAAACTGTGAGCTAAATAAACCTTGCTTTCCTTAATTTTAGGTGTTGAATATTTTGTCCCAGCAACAAAAGAAAAATGATTGAGACAGTATCTATAAAAGGAATACTACTTGGCTATATAGAATGGAAAGCTTGAGGCATTTGTAGGAACCTGAAAAACATAAGATTGAATGAAGTAAGTCAAACCAAGCATGAATAATGTCCGGTGTCCCTCATCTGAGTGTGGGATAACACAAACAGAAAAAATGATTAAAGAGACAAGGAGAAGGATGTCATCCCACAGGGAAATGGACCAGGGGAACAAAGAGGGGGACAGGGAGAGCTGAGGTGAAAGGAAATCGAGAAGGATGAAGCTATGCCAAGCAGGGAAGCTAATGCCCTCAGCTGATGTGCGCACCACAAACTGTACCGTGTGCTGAGACAAACAGCACCAACAGGCATGAAAAGGCGCCTGGGGAAGCAGAGGTGGAGAGAAGCAGGGGACAAAAGGGAAAGGACACCAAGACAAGCTGTGTGTATGTGTACTTGCTCCCCAAGATAGCTATAAACTGCATCAATTACAAATACATACTGATAAAATAAAATTTAAAGAGACAGTACATGGAGAAAGATGAGGAACATAAGTCCAGCTGGGGGCTGGAAGCAGAAGGAGCCTCTGGCTCAGGAGGGGACCAGGATACCAGGGCATGAGTATGCTGTAGTGAGTGGACCTGTTGCTGGCATCACCCAGCGGGTTATATGTTTTCCAAGCCCTACCTCAGGATCTCTCACACACCCTGAGCAGGCATGAGATGCTCAGAGCATTGTCACTCTGGGGAATGTAGAAGGTTCCAGATAGAAAAATGAGAGGATCTTTTTTCCTTTCATTTTCCTCCTTCTTCGTGCCTCAGAATGCCAAGGTGTGAGCCCCTACCCAGGAAAGAAATAGATAGTCGAAAAATAATCTCCCTAGAATCACTTCAGCACAGGCAAGGGAGAGGGGCTGGGCAACCTGGAGGGAGCAGGGAAAAGAAAAAGGAGAAGAGGCCAAGGGCAGAGGAAAGATCAGAGAGAAGCTGTGAGTGCAGACAGCAGGAGGGAACCCCAGGGAGGAGGGCTGCCCCTGGAGCCCCGATGCAGTGCAGCCACGCCGGAGAAGGGACAAGGGACGGAGCCTCAGTCTTCCCATGTGGGATGCACTGGCTCACACTGAGAGTCCTGAGGAGAACCATCAAGCCCCAGCGTACACAATCAGGCTTCAGAGCTGGGGTCCTGCACCTAATACAGCTTTACATAAACCTTTCTTGAACTCCAGGGTATCCTGAGCACCATGTGTAGATTTAGAGGGAATGAGCTGGTCAGTGTTTCCCAAGTGATCTGTTGCTACCTGGAAGTTGCGAACTGTCAGTCTATCTGCCCCTCAAACATATTTTGTTTTCCCACAGTTTTTTTTTAAAATTTTGGTACTTAAAAATAAAGGTCAGGGATGGGGAGATAGCTCAACATTCTAAGCACCTGCCTGGCAAGTGCTTTTTGAGCCAGGTTCGATCCCTAGTACCACATGCTGTGCAGGACCCTGGGTGCACCATGCTGGCCATGGAAACAGGGCATGATGGTACATGGCTGTAATCCCAGAGCTGGGGAGGCTGAGACAGAAGGATCACTAAGAGTCCGAGCTGCTTAGAAAGACCCTGTATGAAAGAAAGAAGAGAGAAAGAAAGAAAGAAAAAAAGAAAGAAAAAAAGAAAGAAAGAAGAAAGTAGATAGATATATACATACACAGATTAGATAGATAGATGATAGATAGATAGATAGATAGATAGATAGATAGATAGATAGATAGATAGATAGATAGAAGGTCCGAGGCTTAGAAACAAATGCTGCATGATCTGCTGGCCCCAGGCTTCTATCTTCTGCGAGACCCAGGTCTGGAGCTGGCCCTTCCTTTGTGTTCTCCTCTTTGTGTTCTTCACTGATTCACAGTAGTCAGGAGCACCTGCTTCTAATCTCTTACGTGCAAGCAGAGTAACTTCAGTTTGTGTGCCTGGGTCCACCTTGCATTCGGTTTGGCCAAAGGCTGAGGTAATATCTGAGTCTTGGATTAAATTTGACACTCTCATGCTTCCTTTTGCTTTTTGACTACCACTAGTTTGGTTGTCTGTCAGAGCTGTCAAATACTTGGTGTGCAAAGGAGTCATTCTCCTGAATTTGTTTTAGAAACTGGAGGTGACTGTGCCAATCAAAAAGCCATGGTGTCTCCACTCAGCTGAGATTTTTCTTTTCTCTGCACTGCTGTGTCCAGACTCCCCACCTGTTTTGCCCTTGTCAGCTTCCCGTTAGGCTCTGCCAAACCTGTGCACCAGGGGCAGAGGGGATCTGGGACACAGGGGCCCCACTCTGACCACTTTGCTTGTGGTTCCCACCAGCATGGACACAGCAGGAAGAGCCTCTCCCTGCAAGCAGAGTTAGGGGTTCTCGAAATCTTTCCACACTCACAGGGACCTCTGTCAGTGTCTCGAAGAGGTTTTTGTGCCAGGGCCTCAAGATCCAAGACCCATGCCCTACGGCCTCTCTTCAAGCTCCTAGGTTCCAAGAAACCCAACTTTTTGTTCTCCAGCTCCAGGGAAGGTAGCTGCCATATTTGAGTTACCTTCTTAGTCCTCAAACCCTAAGTCATTTCCAGGTAACTCAGACTTGAGCTTGAGCCAGAAGCCCAGAAGGGTGCGATAAAATTTGCTTGACTCCTGAGTTTCTTATTTGGTCAATATGGGCTACAGTCTCAGACATTTGTTTGGATACCAGATTCCCAGACCCTGCAAATAGTGTTCATTCAAGGACACCCACCTGGAACACTGCTCCAGGGTATGTGCCTCTGTTGAAATAGCTTTCTGTCTGGATAATACCATGCTCATCACTGAAATCTTTCAGAGGTTTAATATGAGGAAGTAACCTCAAAACTTTGTAACGCAGGCCTGTGCATAACCATCTTGGCCTGCCAATCCATAACCTGTACCTGTGCCTCTCCTGCCCTGGCAATACTCCTGGGCTTCCTTTGCCATTTTCCATCCTACTCTTCTCCAACACACGCCCTTCTGCCTCTATGCATTGGTTCTGCTAAAATTTTATCCTATTTGAATTCTAGCCTCTCTCACCTATACTGCATAGGGAACCCAGGCAACGGCTATTTTCTGGGCTTACTTCTCCAAGTCAACAAATACCTATTGAATTGTTTACTGTGTACAGAGCTTTGTGTATCTTTGGCCAGATATTCAAAGATGAGAAAGCCTTAAGCTTTCCTTCTAGAGCAGTAATGATTATCTGTATAATTGAAAGGTGTACTATGTGCTTGTGAAAGATACAGAAAAAATATCAACCAAATCCATGATGGAGAGAGATCTGTTTTGGTTGGTCAAACAGTTGTGTTAGCAAGATGTGGACAGGGTAAGATCCTAAGAAGTACATGCAGATGATAAGTAGAGGATGTACTGTCTTCTAAAATGAGTCAGTTCCTTCTAAATGCAAGGATTTGTTTTCTAAAGAAGGGACTTATGCAAGTTTGTGGCTGGAGCTGGATTTTGTGGGATTGGCAGTAGTGCCAAGAGAGTGCAGGGGCTTCATGCTTGATGCTGGGTGGCTGGCAGTCAGAGGGCAACTTCAAGACAGAAAATAACACAGAATGGGAATTTCCATTCACTCTGCACAATCATCAGTAAGATAACTTATTCCTTAAGGGTTTGACAAAGTATTGAATCATTTCGCAAGTTTGGAATCAGAGACCTCCATAGAAGGCTGGCAATATATAAATTATGTGTATACTTTTTATTCTTTATCTTTCTCCATCTCCTTACGTTGTGAACACCCCATAGCATGGACTGGATTTTAAATTTTTTCCCATCAGCCTTGGTGATTGACTAGAACATTTATCAATGAGGTAATTTCTGGATTTAGAGTTTATTCTTGCCCAATTCACCTAATCTCATGTTATACAGAGTATGCCTGAATATGACAAATCATGAGGGTGCTGTGCTGACCCTTCACACTTTTTAAAGGCCATTTATTTTATTTTTCTGATTATAAATAAATAAAAGCATAAGATTAAACATTTGAACATATGAGCAAAAATAAAAATTACTCATAGATTTACTAGGCAGATATAACCCCAGCCAACAAACTCTTGCTGTCTCTATATTTATGGATAATAAAGTCTATATATAAAATATGTTCATCATATGTTATATTCCTTTTATTTATATATGGTTAAATTGGGTTCATGGTATTTATAAAAATGTTTTACTGCTTCTTTGATGTTTTGATACAAAATTTATCCTTTATTACATCTTCAAGGCTATTATTTCCTCACTGTTTTCTACCACATTTACCGACACAGTGAACATCCACGTGTATATATTATAAATTCAAATTGGGCAGAAATTTTTTGACACATTGAAAAGCACACTTGTATTCAGAAGTAGAATTTTGTACTTACCTGAAATGAAACTCAAAAGATACAGCCCTAGTGGACCGTGCAGGGTGTCAAAGGGCTTTCCGAAAGCATTATACATGAAGAAGGCTGTTCCCACCATGGTCAGAACAACAAGGACTGTGGAGAAGAGAATGACATTGACGTGGATGCTCACTGGAATTGCTTGTAGCAAATCTGGGAAAACTGAAGATAAACCAAGGATTAGAAGAATTTCATTATCAGTAGTCTGCAAGTATAATTTAAAAAATTAAATCCCCCTTCTTTTATTCAATTCAAAAAATCCTTCTGATGAATACATTTTCACTTACTAATTTACATGGAGTTTGCAAGAAGATTTAAAGCAGAATTGTTTTATGGAATCACTAATAAAAACTGACAAAGAGGAGATTTGAGAGAAATTTGTTTTCTGCTCTTAATCACATGCAATTGCTTAAACAAGTAAGTGCTGGCTTTGTAACTCAAAACAGTACATTGTAATAACCGTATTAATGACATTTCTCACCAATAATCTTTTAAAAATCTGTCTTAAAGTTGGAGATTTAAAGAGAAGGTTTTTATATTTCCTTTGTTTGAAAACACGGGTTCTAGCTTATCCCAAAATTAAAGAATGGAGCCTTTTTAGTCAACTTCAATATTTTGATGTAGCATAAAGCTCTGGGAAAATAATTTCTGGTGCTCAAAGCAATATTTTCCATTTGTAAAACATGCCAAAATCTATTTCTAGATTTTGTGTGCAGGGAAAGTTTGCCTTGTCTGATGAGGAAATGAAACACTTTATAAATGCAAGGTTTCTCTTACCTGGGGAGGCACCAGCACGCTTGCTGTGAGCCCAACAGGCATGGCCAATCTCAGATGTGTAATTCAGTTCACAGTTTTACTAACATTTATCAAGTGCTGACTTTACTTACTGAGCACCTGCTAGGCACTGGGCGATGTTCTAGTGGATAGGCACGGGGTATAAAGCAAGAGAGGAAAGGTCTTTGTCCTCAGAAAATTATAATCTAATAAGAACAGGCAGTTGGCCAGCGAACAACCAAGTTTGACTGCTTATCGCTGAAAGCAGTCACTATCAGTGCTTATGAGGTAGGAGTTTTTCCTCAGCCACTCGAGAGTCACTACATCTTTGACTCCTTGAACTTCACACGTGCTACATTTTCTTTATCTTTCCATAATCAGAGAAATGCACTGCTGAGAAATGCACACTAGAACTCTGATGCACCACTTTCCACAGCCATGTACAACAGATGAACCCAAATACCCTGTGTTAGGAGGGGTATTGGAAAAGAGAGTCCTGGGAACTTTCTTGGGACTGGAAACTGGTTCAGCTTCCTTCAGAGAACTGAGCATTCTCGATAAAGCTGTAAAACATACATACTCTTTATTTTATTTTATTTTATTTTTTATTTTATTTTTTTTTGTCTTTTTGAGACAGGGTCTCACTATGTAGTTCAGGCTGGCCTTAAACTCACTTTGTAGCTCAGGCTGGTCTCGAACTCACAACAATCCTCCTGCCTCAGCCTCCCAAGTGCTGGGATTACAGGCTTGCGCCACCACGCCCGGCTACATACATACTCTTTAGCTCAGCAGTTTCACTTCCTCGAGTTTACCCTATGGACATTTTTGCATATGAATCCACTAAAGTGCTATAAAGATACTCATCTCAGCAGTTTTGGTAATAACAAGAGTTTGAAAATCTCTATGTCTAAGGGCCAGCCAGATAGCTCAGCAGATTAAATCGCTGGCTTGGGCAGACACAGGGGCCAGGGTTTGATCCCTGAGACATAGGGGTCATGGTTTGATACTGAGACGGTGTGGTGGTGTGCGCCTGTAATCCCAGCACTTGGGAGGCTAAAAACAGGAGGATCACTATGACTCTGGTCTGTGTAGTGAGACCCTGTGGACTCTGTACCAAATACAAAAGAAAAAAGAAAATCTATATGTCCAGTAATAGTAAATTCATAGAATGGAATTTTAGTTAATGATTACAAAGAGTGAAACAAATCCCTAAGAACAAATGTGGAATTATCATCAAAATGGATGTTAAATGAGAAAATGTGCCAAACAAAGAGAAATATGTATCATTCTGTAATTCGGAGAACAGCCAAAGGGAATTAGTAACAAATAATTATTTAAGCACTTATTTAATTCTCTCAACAATCCAAACAGATAGGTCATGTGAAAAATGAAGCCAGTGACTACCAACTATGCCTCAGATTTTCACTAAGTGGCGGAACAGGGATTTGAGCTCACGCCTCCCTCTCACACATCTTGTTACAGCAACCTCAGGGAGATGTGTGTGAATCAAGGCAGAGACTAGCTGAGCATTAAGCAGTGAGTGCTGCTCATGCAGAAAGAGAAAGAGGAATACTTCACTGTGTACCATTTCTATACTGCTTGAGGAATAAAACTTGTGCCTAGCTACAAGCACAACTAACTTTTTTTAAGTTAGTTAAAGGATAAATGAAGATATAACAAATTTGAGGGACATATTGTTTGTGGCTATGAATTGTGATAAGCAAACCATGTACATAAAAAGATAATGTTGAGGAAAACTAGGGAAAATTGAACATAAGCTGAGTGTTGGCTAACATTTTGTAATTAATACTGATTATGTTCATGGCAATATATATATATTTTTTTAGATGGGTGAATGGATAAAGATAAAATGAAAAATGTCTTCAGCTCTGGACAGGAGGAGTAGAGCTCTGTGTAAGTTTGAATTCACAGATACTGAGCCCCTGTTGCTGGGATTGCAGTGGTCCACTCTCTCCTGTCTCTCCAGGATATGACAGCCTCATACTGCTGGACACGCAGCTAGTCTTATGCTAACTTGCTGCTCAGAGTTCCCAATCATGAGAAAGTTCGAGCAAGCCAGGCTACTGTTCTCACCCTTGGTCCTCACATGTGTCCAGCTCTTTGCTTGGATTTTACCACGAGGCCAGAAACCTGCCTGTATCCATATTTCCACTGTAAAATGCAGTCAGTCCCCACTGGGGAGGCTAGGATAAACCCTCCTGCAAAGTGAAAATTGCTACTGAATTGAAACAAATGCAGACAGAAGTTGCGCTGATTAGCCTCCTGGTAAGAAAAGCCAGCAGCAAAAATAAATTGTCATGTGGAGTGTTTTAATTCTTATGAAAGCTTCTAAAATTCCCACTCTTGTGAGAAAGTCACCCAGAAGGATACTAAGCCCTACATGTTATTGTCAGTTTTCTTCTGTAATTGGATATCCCTGAGTCTGTAATGATCTGCTAGAAGGTTGGTAAAAATCCTCAGCCTCCTGGCCAACACCAATAGACCTTGCCCCTGGTTGGAGTGGAGGGCATAGCATTCAGACAAACACTGGGAAGGGTCCCTTTAACAATCCTGGACATTTTGGCCCCAGGACACAGATTTGTAGTTCTAGCTTTCTGTTACTCTAGCTATTGGTACTACAACATCAAGAAAGGACTTGAATATTTTGTTCTGGCCTCTAGAAATGACTTGATTAGCTGGTGACAAGCTAGGAGGAGTTATTCACTGAAGCAGGTAGCTGGTGCCACCTTAGTAGAACAGCATTAGTCTGTGTTCACAATTACTGTACGTTTCCTCTTCCACTTTATCACTGATTCCCCCCTGTATGAATCAATGTGTTGAGATTTCATTCTTCATCCCCCCCCACCTCTAGTGGCCTCTCTCCTTTATCACCAAATGCCTTCAAAGAACAATATACAAATAATAAGAATGGAACGACAACCAATAGCTACCTAGTACTTGCTGCATTTGAGGTACTTTCCATATATTGCATAATGAATAGAACACATTCGATTGTCAGTACAAGAGGACAAGTATTTTATCTTTGGTGAATAGTTTTGAGAAAAACCAGAGCACAGAGAAGTTAAGTGATTTGTGTAAAGTCACACAGTGGTGGCTTGTTTTACTTCCACCACCTTACTAGAATCAAAGTAAAATTAGCACAACAAAATATTACCCCTTTTCTGCTCTGAAAGTCTTGATGGATAGTAAATGCATACAATTGTGTAATCAACATCATCAAGGTTAAAGCACCTTCACCGCTCCAGTCCTCCCTTCTGTATCCCGTCCCTGACCCCAGCTCCTGGGTGTGTACCTTTACAAGAATGCACCACCCACTCCCTGTATAGATGAGCCATTTCCCCTGCACCCTAGCAATGTGGAAGAGTCCCAGCTGCCCCATATTCTTGTCAGTAGTTGGCAGGTTTTAAAAAAAATTGTAACCAATTAACATGAATGTAGCCTATTCTGCTGTAGTTTTAATTTTCATTTCCTAAATGACTAATGAGGTGAAGCATCTTTCTGTGAGTTTATTTGCATTACATTTATCATTTTTGATAATGTTTGCTCATATCTTTTGTGCAATTTTATTGGGTTGTTCATTATTACCCAGCGCTGAGGAATCTTTACGCACGCTGGATATAAGCCCTTTATCAGATAAAACAGTCTCAGATATTTTCTCCAAGTCTGGGACATGTCTTTTCATTCTCTTATCAGTATCTTTTGAAGAGCAGTTATTATTTTTATGAAGTCTAGTCTGTCCATTTTTTCTTTTGTGCTACAGATGTCAAATTTAAGAAGCCTTTGACTAATGCAAGTCACAAGTATTTTCTGTTTTTCTTCTTGAAGATTTTAGTTCTAGGTATATTGTTGAGTCTGTGATCTTTTTGCAGTAAGGTCAATTTTTTTTTTCTTTTTACTTATGAGCATCAAGATGTTTTTTAAAAAAATTAACAAATACAAAATAGTAAAAAAAAAAAGTATTAGAAACGACACAAAATTTTATTTTTTTGCAGAACCAAGGATTGAACTCAGACCATTGCGCTTGCCAGGGAAGTACTTATTCTACTGAGCCATCTCCCCGGCCCTACAAATTTTATTAAATAAAGTAATAGAAATTCAAAAGTGATTGCTATAGGTTACCAGATATAAACTTACAAAATTGGTTAAAAAAATCAGTAAAACAACACAAAAAGAAAATTATAAAACATTAAAAAGACAAATAATAAGAATAAAAAAAAAATTTCCCTATAAATTTTCACAACTACAAATATGAAGATAGTCTTAACACATAACCCAGCAATACTATGGCCAGAATTTTGCCTAGAAGAATTGAAAAGCATACATGTATACACAAATCTGTATGCAAGTGTGTAAGGTGTCTTTATTGCTATTTATTAAAAACTGGAAATGACTTAATATCCATGCAAGGGTGACTGGATAAGTAAGCTGTGGTGAATTCATATAATAAAATACCACTAAATAATAAGAAGAGGCCACTGCTGTACACAGGTTTTATGCTAACAAAGAAACTGGACTCAAGTGGCTTCAGGTTGTGTGACTGCATATACACGCATTCTGGAAAAACAAAATGATAAGGACAGAAAAATTTCTATAGTGACTTAGATCTTGGAGTAGGAGAAGGCACTGGCTACAAGGGGCCCAGAGAGGTTTAGATAGAAATGTTCCCTGCTTTGATCGTGCTGCTTAATAAATGCCTCTATGCATCAGTCAAAATTCATGGACTTCAGTTTTTAAAGGGTAAGTTTTGCTGTCCATAAATTACACTTTAATAAAACTGACTAAGCCAAAAATAGTAGGAAGAACAAGTCCTAGCATGGTCAGGGTTTTCCGGGTTTGAGAGAACTTCAGCCACAGTGACCATTTGACAGAGAACCACGGGCTTAGTGAAAGAAAAGGAACAATGAGGCAAAAGCCCAGCACCCCCAAGCTCTAGCTCACTGTGAAGTTGAGCACAGAATGCACCCCTACTTCTCTGTTGATAAAATGAGGGTGCTCAGCCTAGAAAAGGGGCAGGATTTGCAATTAGACAGCTTATATTCCAATGCCTTTTCTGTCAACTCTTGAAACTTTTCTTTCCTTGTCTGAAAAAGCAATTCATTTTACTTTTCTCTCAGATTGCGAGGATTCACTGACATCAATGCATGAAGTGTCCAGAACATAAAAGGTACTCAACATAGGTTTGTTATTTATTATTTTTTAAATTAATTTTCTTGCTATACTTTTGATAAAAACAATGATCACGTTCATCACAGGGAAATTGTACCTGTCCATGATATATTGTAACTCTTTTTTGTCCCATTCCTCTTTTCTCCCTTCAACTATTCTTAACCTCCTTAGTTCTAGATGCTTTGTTTCAGTTTGTACTCTAGGTGAGGTAAGAATGCACTGGAGGGGTTGAACCAGAAGACTGACAAAAGCAATCCATTTTGCAAAGATCCTTCTGGCTTCCAGGTTAAAAGTATATTGCAGAAAGTAAGGATAGGGCAGGGTGACCACTTAGCCCTGGAAGTCATCCAACCAAGACATGCTGGTGTTTGGGTCTTCTACTCTTTTTTTCTTTCCCCTTCCCCTCCATTTGAACACCTTCTTGCTACTTTTCCATGTCTGTCATCTGTTTTGGTCCTTATTTGCACTTTCTTTTTCTCACACAAGAGAAACAATGTGACAGTTAAATGTTTTTATTGTGTGTCCCTGTCTAAGGCCATTTCTACCACTCTTTTTTTTTTTTTTTTTCAGAACTAGGGATTGAACTCAGGCCCTTGTGCTTGCTAGGGAAGCGCTTATTCCACTGAGCCATCTCCCCAGCCCTCTACCACTCTTTCTAATTCATCCTTCTTTCATGCTTGAAGATACTGCTGAGGATTCTCTTGTCCTCTCTGCCACATTGCTGACTCCCCTTTCCTTCACGTGAGTTCTGAGAGCTCACTCACTCAGACTATTCTCGTCCTGAAAAGACCTCTCTGCAGTTTTCCACAAGCTTCTGCCTCTTTCTTTACTTTCTCTACTGCAGTCTTCCAGGGAAGCTGTCTGCACCCGCTGTGTCCATCCTCTCTCCAGCTATTTATTTATCCATTCATTTATTTATTTGGTACAGGATCTCACTACACAATTCAGACTCATAGTGATCCTCTTGTCTCAGCCTCCCCAGAGCTGGGATTACAGGCATGCAACCCCTTGCTCGGTTTCAGGCTGGCTCTGTGAGCCTGAAACTGGAGATTGAACTCAGGTTCTTGCACTTGCCAGGCAGGTACTTAGATCTCCAAACTATCTCCCCAGCCCTCTCCAGTCTTTCTTTAACCAACTCGAGTAATGCTTTCCCTCCCAAGGCACTGAGAAGCTCAAAGTGGCCAAGTCAGGGTAACTCTTATCCTCTCCTGCCTGGCCTGTGTTTCATGTAGCACCACATCCCTGGAAGTGCTGTCCTCTCCTGACTTCCGGACACCCTACTCTCCTGGTTTTGTTCCTACGTCATTGGCTGCTACATGGTCTCCAATTCCATGGTTGGTTGATTTTCCTTTTGGAGTGGCCGGGTGGCAGGGGGTGACTCCCTTTTCCTGTCTCTCCCCCTCTTTACTTACTTCCTTGGTGTCCTGACTGTGTTCCAGGGCTTGGTGGAGGTGCCCTCAAGTGAATGCTTTAGCTCCCACGTGCTCACTGAATTCCACCCCTGCACATCAGCATCTTAACCGGGATATTGACCGGGCGTCTGAATGTGTCCAAATAGAACCTTTGCTCTCTGCTTCCTCACACAAGCTTCCTTTAGCCTTCTTCATCTCAGTTGCTGGCCACTCTTCCACCCTTCCCTGCTGTCCATGGTCCTTGGTTTTCTCTTTCCATCACTGTTTAGGAAAACCTTGTGGTCCTACCTCCAAAATCTGACTGGTTCTCACCATCTCACTGGTCTACCCCTGACCCAAACCACCACCATGTCTTGGTTGGATGACTTCCAGGGCTAAGTGGTCACCCTGCCCCCATCTTTACTTTCTGCAATATACTTTTAACCTGGAAGCCAGAAGGATCTTTGCAAAACGGATTGCTTTTGTCAGTCTTCTGGTTCAACCCCTCCAGTGCATTCTTATCTCACCTAGGGTATGAACCATGTCTTTACAAGGCCTGCAAGACCTCACATAACCTGAGCCTCTGCCAAATGCTGAGTACCATCTACCCAACTCCTGGCTCACTGCGCTCCAGCCGGCCCCCTTGCTGTACCTTAAATCCATGAGGTATGCTCCTGCCTACTAGTTGGATGACATCCAAGCTGACAATGAAGATTGGAGCTCCTCTGAGGAAGAGTGGAGATCTTGGGGTTTCTTAGGTCAGATTTTTTTTTTTTCTAATCCTGGAAGTCCTTTATTTTTTAAAAAACATGTTTGCGATAGGTTGCTGATTTTCAATAGATGTCATCAGGAGAATAAGAGAAATTAGATAAATGTGACCAAAAGTTGACAAAGTATTCACACATTTGAATCATACCAAGAATGAGGAAGAAGCACCGTGAAAGACAACTGAAATGACATTTATGTTTCTGCAATCAAACCAGTAGCACATCTGTGGGAAGAGAGTTATCACCTCACTTCCAACGTTTTCCCCTCAAGAACAATTTGAATTTCTTTGGCATTCAAAATTCAAAGGTCAATAATGCCTCTGCTACATTCTTATGCTCTTTTGCAGGAGTTATCAAGACATAGTTTTGTGGTGGTTGATCGGCTGTGTTAACTTGAGAAGTTAAGAGCTTAACTAAGTCGGCTCAGCAAGTCCATCCTAGAGTGACTCATCACCTAAAGGAAAATGAGGAAGGGTAGAGGATCCCATTCAGACCCACTGGCCTCCTGCCGAGCTCTTCACAGAACACTGCAGGGAGCTCCAGACCTTGGGGTGAATCCTTCACTCTCCAGTGCACAGATGCCCTTTGCATGCCTCTTCAGCTGACTCTGAAGCTGATCATGAGCGCATCTTGTAATTTCTTATACATTTGTGCATCTTGTGTTATATATGTTCCTCTTGTAAAACCCTGACTGATATAGTTTTGTTCTTTCATGTGACTCTCTGAGAAGGATTTTCATTTCTTGTTCAATGGCAGATTGAGATTCAGGACTGTTTCCTTGTGTCACTATAAATTATAACTCCAAGTTTCTCACTCATTCCAAATTTGGTACCCATCCACTTAGATATTTTTATTGAATTAATAAACTCAGATTAAAGGGAATAACACTGCATTGGTGAGGATAATAAGCTAAGAGTAATAGGCAGTCCTGTTATAGCCCCAGTCCAGAAAAGTAGAGGTGCTGGCAATGTCAGCACTCATAGGAGTATCTGGTTAAAACCAAGCATGTAGGGCCAGCCAGATAGCTTAGAGGATTAAAGCACCTGCATAGGCAGATGCAGGGCCAAGGGATTTGATCACTGGCCTGCCATGCCAGCCCTGTCCCCCCAGAGGGGTGCACTGAGACAGTGATGGAGACTGGGCATGGTGGTATGCACCTGTAATCCCAGTGCTTAGGAAACTGAAAACAGAAGGAGCACTATGAGTTTGATCTGTGTAGTGAGACCCTGTAGACTCTGTACTAAATACATCAAAAACAGACCCTGTAGACTCTGTACTAAATACACCAAAAACAAAACAAAACAAACAAACAAACAAAAAAAGCATTTGTCTGGTAGAAAGCTCAGTCACTGTAAGACATAGGCATGAGCACATTCTGAGTGGTGGCTGCAAGATGGATGGAAAGAAGTCTGGGGAGAACCCAACGTAATGGAAAGAAGAAAGAGTCATGGCTAGGAAGGGTGATGGGACCCAGTATGTTTTTTTCCTTTTCTTTTAGTTTTAGAAGTTGAAAGACGGGTTGGCAACTGGAGTGGAATTCAAAATCCCTTTATTAAATGGAAAATTTTAATCCAGCATACTTAGGGATTGTCAACATATTATATGGAAACTCACCACTGTTTAATAATAGGTTTAAAGCTTGGGATTGGAAAAAAAGAGCTCATCTTAACCCTGAATGTGGTGAAGCTCTTTTTATTAGCAGAGCAAGAGGGTTGAAGGAGGGGAGTCTTTGCTTCGTTTCTGTTACTTGGTCCAGAGGCCCAACAGTCTGCGGGGGGTGTTTTTCTATTTATTTCTATTTTTGATGGGCAACATTATAGCAACACAACTATAATTATAATTAAATAACCCTACAAACATCAAAAGCAAGAATTTTCTTATTCTTGTTCCTTTAAAGTCATTGACCTCCTGAATTCCTATAATCACATGCAGTTTCAATCCTACTCTGCTCTTTCCCCTTAGAATGTAAGCATTTTCGACACCCCACACGTTGTCCTCGCGACTTGTTCAGGCAATAGCCCAGATTTTCCACCACCCTGGTACACTGCTGCAGGTTAGGTCCCCTTCCACTCCTTCAGGATCAGGCTTCCGCTTCAGGGACATTTTTCAAGCCTGTTCTCTTTTATTTCTTATCATGGGGGATGGGAGAAGCGTGGGAATAACTTGGCTGGACGACTTCGTCCCCAGGGAAGGTATTGCTTGGATCAAGGGCTTCCTAAAGGGCTATCAGATGTGACGCAACTGTGAGATAATGCAAAGAGCGTGGATCTTTCTTTGTAACACACATATTAATCTCTGCCCTTCCCACCCCAGTCAAAGCTTCATTTCCTCTCCTTGCAGTCTGGAAAGCAGATCCTGACAAATAGCAGAGAGCTGGAAGTGAGCAGTCACTGGACTCATCTCCTAACAGCAGAACAGAAGGCACCTAAGTCTCAGAAGAGAGTGGGCAAAAAGGGGACTCCATGCGAGCCTTGGTGTGCAGAGGAAGCTGTCACAGGCAGTGCTCAGGCCCGCCTCCCCGGAGCAGAGCAAAGCTCATGAATACGGGTGTAGGGACGTCTGTGCAGGAAATGCGCCCTTTTCACTCGGGGGGGGGGGGTGTATGTTCTCTGGGTGGTCGCTCTCCTGCTCACAGGGTGCCTCCGCAGTGCCTAACCTGTGCTCCTGCCCCACCCCAGTCTTTTCCTTTTCTTCCTGTTGAATTCTGTAGTCCAGGCCTCACCTGCTTCTCAGCCCATGCATGCTTCTCCTCCATTTCTCCTCTTGTGCTGGCTGACAAAGGGCTGCTCAGGGTCCTGTGAGCTGAAGTCTCCCATTTCAGAGGAAATATGGGGACACTAGGATGTTCTCACAACATTTAGACACATGGCAATTCATACCTTCTCTGTGGTAGTACATACCCAACTTTCCCTTTATTCTGGTTCCTTCCTTCCTTCCTTCCTTCCTTCCTTCCTTCCTTCCTTCCTTCCTTCCTTCCTTCCTCCCCTCCCTTTCTTTTTCTTTCTTTCTTTCTTTCTTTCTTTCTTTCTTTCTTTCTTTCTTTCTTTCTTTCTTTCTTTCTTTCTTCTTTCTTTCTGTGTTTTTTTTTTTCAGATATGGTATCACTATATCATTCAGGCTGACCTGAAACTCACTGTGTAACCCAGACTGTCCTCAAGCTCACTTCAGTCTTCCTGCCTCAGCCTCCCAAGTGCTAGGATTACTGGTATGTGCCACCATGCCTGGATTTTCCTTTATTCTTACTGAAACAAATGTGTTTTTTATTGAAAAAAAGGTGGAAAGAATTTCACAACAAAATAATAGAATAACAGCAGTAGTTAATACGTTTCTTATTGTCATCTTCAAAGCACAAGATATGGGCACAAACAGTTCTCCAATTCATATAGCACAGATCTTCCATTTCAGTGAACTCTCGGGGGGTGTATGTTCTACAAACACTAACAGTTTAGCTAACTAGCATTTTTCTCCCTTTCCCTGCCTTTCTCTTCTCTCCCCTCCTAGCTCCTTTTTCCTTTTAAGCACTTACTTCCCATTTCACAATATTCATTGTACATTCTAGATCTTATTTACTCTTTCTGTCTCTCATACTAGAGAGATAACAATGTTTACAAGTGAGCCTAGCCATGGAAGAGTGTATTCTTGTTTATTGGCAAAGCTGTCACCATTTAATTGGTATCAGATTCTGAATGGTACAAGTAACATTCGTATCCGGAAAAAAAAAAAAACAAGTGAGTCTGATTTATTTCACCTATAAGTAAGTACAGTTTCAAGTTGCATTCATTTACTTATAAAATCTCAGCTTAGCCTTTATGGTTGAGTAATATTCTAGCAGTATAAAAATACCACAGTATTTTTTATCCATTCTTTAGTTGATGGACATTTGAGTTGTTTTCAATATTTATGACAAATCATGTTTTAATAAACATGAGTTCACATATATCATTATGGTTTGAGGTTTTTCATTCTTTCAGGAAGGTAGGAGAATAACTGAACTGAATGTGACTTCTAGTCTTAGGTTTCTGAGAACTGTTCAAACCGATTTTCATAATGGTTGCATCAGGTTACACTCCTACCAACAGTGGAGAAGTCTTCCTTTTTCTCCATAACTCTTCCAGGATTTGTTATTGGTTGATTTATTGATAATAGATTTGTTGCCATTTGTAATTCTTCATCTGAGAAGTGAGTAGTCATCTCAGATGCCTGTTTTGTAATTGGGCCTCTGAATTTTGGAGCCTGATTTTTTAAAGTTCTTTATATGTCTAGATAGAAGTCCTCTGTCTGAGGGACAGTTGGCTAAAATATTTACCACTTTGTAGGGTGTCTTTTTACTCTGTTGTGATTCTTTTGGTGCACAAAAGCTTTTTAATAAGTTGAGATAGATCCCAGTTGTTGATTCTTTGAAGTGTTTCCTGTGCAGTTTGGGTTTTGCACATCAACTCTTCACTTACACCTATGTCTTCAAATTTTCTACCTACTTTCTCTTTCAATAGATTTAGTGTTTCTGTTTTAATGTTCAGACAGCTGATTCATTTTGGCTTTAGTTTAGAGCCTGGTGGTGGACATGGACTTAGTTTTAGTCTTTGGCATATAGAGAGCCAGATTTCCCAGCACCATTTATTAAAGAGGCTCTTTCTTCCAGTGAATGTTTGGCCCCTTTGTAAAAAATAAGGTGGCTGAATATGTTTCTGTGTTTGCATCTTCTTCTCTGTTCTATCACTCTGTTCCAGGTCTATTTTTCTACCGGTACCATGTTGGTTTTCTCACAGTATCTTTGCAGTATAATTTCCTGTCAAGGATTGGGCTGCCTCCTACCTTTCCTTTACTTCCCAGAACTGTCTTTGCTATTTTAGATTTCTTCTGTTTCTAAATGAATTTTAGGAATATTTTCCCCAGTTCTGTGAGGTATGTTACTGGTATTTTGATTAGGGTTATAATAAGTGCATATCACAGTTTGGGCATATACCCATTTTCACAATGTTAGTGCTTCCTGTCCATGAGCAAGGGATATCTTTCCATTTCTGACAATCTCTTCAATCTTTTTCAGAGTACTGTGATTTCTAATATACAGGTCTTTTACTTCCTTTGTTAGACTCATTCCTGTGGGTTTCAGTTTTTGGATGCTATTGTGATGAGTGTTGTTTCCTGAACTTTTTTCTCAATGAGTTTGTTGTTTGTGTACATGCATGCTATTGATTTTTTTAGTGTTGACTGTGTACCCAGCAACACTATTAAATTTGCTTATTAAATCTAGAAGTCTTTTGGTAGAGTTTTTGGGAGTCTTCTATGTAGATTATCATGTCATCTGTGAATAATGATAATTTAACTTCTTCTTTTGCTATTCATAATTCCTTTTATTTCTTCCTCTGGTCTAATTGCTCTAGCTAATGTTTTCAGAACTATATTGAATAGAAATGGTGGTAGTGGACATCCCTGTCTTATTGCTGATTTTACAGTGAAAGCTTTTAGCTTTTGTCCATTTACTGTCACGCTGGTTGTTGTTTCGTCATAAATGTTTTTTATCAGGGTGAGGTAAAGACCATCTATGCCAATTTTCTGTAAGGTTTTACCATAGATGAGTGTTGGACTTTGTCAAAAGCTTTTTCTGCATCTATTGAGATGACTATGTGGTTTTTGTGTTTGGTTCTGTTGATGTGATGTATTACATTTGTTGATTTGAATATATTGAACCATACCTGTATTCCTGGGATTCATCTCACTCTTCCTCTTCTTCTTCCAACTCCTCCTCCTCCTCCTCTTCTTCCTTCTCTTCCTCCTTCTTTACAGGCAAGTGCTCATTCTACTGAGCTATATCCCCAGCCCTGTATATTCTTCTTAATGATTTGTATACTCTCTTTGCTAGTATTTTATTAGGTATTTTTGCATTTGTGTTCATTGGGAAGATTGGCTTGTAGTTCTTTTTTCTGATTCAGTCTTTCTCTGGTTTTGGTATCAGGGCAATACTTGACTCTAGGAATGAGTTAGGGATTATTGCTTCCCTTTCAATTTCATTAAAGAGTTTAAGGAGTATTGGCAATAAATCTTCTCTAAATTTGTGTTGAATTGTGCAGCAAATCTATCAGTACCTGAGCTTTTTGTTGGTTGGTTTTTAATTACATTTTCTATTTCATTAGTTGATATTGGGTTAATCAGAATTTTTATATCCTTTTGACCCCGCTTGATAATTTACACATATTTAGGAGTCTGTCCATATCCACAGGATGTTTTTCATCTATAAATGAGTAAATATTTTACAGTAGATACTGATCCTTTCCTGAATTTCCACAAAATCTGTAGTGATTTCCACCTTTTTCATTACTCATTGCATAAATTTGAGGGGTTTTTTTCCCTTCTGTTGATGAAATTGGACAGAGGTTTATCAGTTTCATTTATTCTTTCAGAGAACCAACTCTTCAATTCATTAATTCTTTGTATTGCTTTATTAATCTTAGTTGCTTTAATTTCTGCTCCAGTTCTTATGATTTCCTGCCTTCTTTGGGTTTTGGGTTTTATCTTCTCTTCTTTGTCTAGAAGCTTGAAATGCAACATTAGGTTGTTTATTTGTGCTCATTCTGTTTTTCTGATGTGAGAATTCATTGCTATAAATTTCCCTCTTTCGACTGCTTTCATTGTGTCCCTCAGGTTCCGGTATGCTGTATCTGCACTTTTGTTTAATTGTTGACACTTTTTAATTTCTTTTTTAGTTTCATTGGGAATGCATTGATTGTTTAGGAGGATGCTATTCAATATCCATGTGTTTTTGGAGGTTTGTAGTTTATTTTGTCATTAATTTCCAATTTAATTAAACTATGATCAGATAATATGCATGGGATAATTTCAAGTTCTTTGCATTTATTGAAGCATGTTGTATGGACTAGTATATGGTTTATTTTAGAGAATGTCTTATGTGCAGCTAAGAAGAATATGTATTTTGATGTTGTTGTGTGGAACACCCTGTAAACATCTGTTCAGGCCATTTGTTCACAGCTTTGGTTCAGTTCTGATATTTCTTTGCTGATTTTTTGCCTCATTGATGTATCTCTTTGTAACAATTGGGTGTTAAAGTCCCCCAATACAATTGTGTTATTGCATATTTGATTTTAATAATTGTCTTGGATAGCTGGATGCCCCTATATTTTGGTGCATATGTATTTAAGATTGTTATCTGTTCCTCTTGAAGTTTTTAACCTAAAAATATGGGGTGAACTTCTTTACCTCTTTGGAACATTCTTGGTTTGAAGTTAACATTATCTGAAAATACAATAGCTATCCCTGCTTTTGCCTTCATTCCTGTTTTCCATCCTTTGACTTTCAGTCTATGAATTTTTTTTTTATTTTTAAATTTTTTTTATTGAAGTACAAATATCAATGAGACATTTTTAAGATACCTTGACAAGATGGATTTGATAAATTAATACATTGCAAACTGTTTTCATAATGTTTTGGTATCATAGAAGGTGCATATATGATATTATACTTACAGACATTATTATACCATATGTCTCTTATCATTAAATAAAGAGTGTAGCTGTTTGCATATCTTGTTTTTTATACCTGAATTACATCAAAGATTCAATAATTAATACTTTCTACCTTGTTATTTTCCTAGTGGTTGTCAATAGTACTAGAAGCCGACATAATATCCTATCCAACCACCATTAGTGCAAATCTTGCCTCTCATAGGATTATGTAGAAGCACAGCGTTATCTATCCCAACTGTACTGTCCATACACACACATCATGATTTTCCCTTTCTATACCCCTTCCTTTGTCTGCACCTGTCAAAGATGGGCACTCCATTGTCATTCAACTAGCTTACGTGCTTGAACTTGACAACACAATCCAACACAGTCCAGCATTCCACAACAATAGTGAGTTATCTGAAGAAGTTGTCAACCATAGCCATTTACAGCTCAGCTTAATATTATGGCCCTGCGATGTATACTTCATTTTTATACTTTTCTGCTTGGATGGTTAAGACCTAGATAGAGTAAGACTTATATGCCAACACATGTACTTTATGTTTCTTATGGGTCAGTGAAGTCCCCTCAGGGTTTATCTTGTAGTCCTGTACATTATTCTGTTTCTTTTTGAGTTAAATGTGTATCTTATATACAGTATATTGTTGGATCTTGTTTCTTGATCCATTCTACCAGTCTATTTCTTTTGACTGGTGAATTGAGGCCATTTATGTTGATGGTTATAATTGAAATGTATTGGCTTATGTTCATTTTGTTATTTTCATGCTGGTGGTTCTTTATTTTTCCTCTCTGCTTAATTATTTGGCCTGTCTGGTGGTTCCTTTTTAATCATTGCTTTTGAAGTTGTGGTCATGTCTTTCTTTGTCTAGAATGTCTTTAGGTATTTTTGTAGGATTGGTTTGGTAGACATAAATTTCTTCAGTTCTTTGTCATGGAAGTATCTCATTTCTCAATTATTTTGAAAGGTTTTGCTGGGTACGTCAATCAATGTGGGTTGGAAGTTGTTTGCTTTCAGGACTTGAAGTGCCTCACTCCAAGCTCTTCTTGACTTGAGGTTTGTGTTGAGAAGTCTGCCGAGATTCTGAAGGGCTTGCTTTATAGGCGATCTGCTTCTTTTCTCTAATAGCTTTTAACATTCTGTTCTTGTGCTGAATTTCTGTAATCTTGATTATTTTATGTCTTGGGGTGAATTTATTTTAGTTATGGCTAATTGGAGTTGATATGTTTCGCTAACCTGTATGTGAGATTCTTTGCTTATGCTTGGGAAATTTTCTGCTATTACTTTTTTTTTTTTTTTTTTGCTTTATGTAACTTTCTTTTTTTATTTATTTATTTATTTTCTATTTTTTATTTTATTGAACTACAGATGTCAATCAGACAGTTTCAAGACACCTTAACAATACAGATTCAATAAATTAATACATTGCAAACTGTTTTCATAATGTTTTGGCATGGTACAAGGTGCATACATGATATTATATTTGCAATATTATTTTAGCAGATATCTCTTATCAGTGAATTAAGAGTGTAGCTGCTTACTTATCTTATTTTTTATACCTGACTTATATCAAAAATCCAATAATTATTTTCCTAGTGGATGACCCTAGTACTAGAAGCCAACATAATATCCTGTCCAACCACCATTAGTGCAGATCTTGCCTCTCATAGAATTATGTAGAAGCACAGCGTTATCTATCCCAACTGTACTGTCTATACACACACATCATGATTTTTTCTTTCTACACCCCTTCCTTTGTCTACACCTGTAAAAGGTGGGCACTCCATTGTCATTCAATTAACTTAGGTGCTTGAACTCGACACCACTCTGCTATTACTTATGCAAATGTTTTTATGTCATTTGTGTTGACTCTTGCATTTTGATCGACACCATTCAGTCTTATGTTATTTTTCTTTGCATCATCTTGCAGCTGGTGAGTTGTTATTGCCTGACCCTTTGCTACACTAAAGAGAGCTTTCATGGTCTCTACCTATGATCTTATCTTCAAGGTCTGAAAGTCTCTCTCCAGCTTCATTCCGGTGGTTTTGTCAGCTTTCAATGGAATTTTTAATTTCTTGGATATCTGTTTGAATCTATTTCATGCATTTCTTTCCTATATTGATAATCCTTTTTCTGTCATCATCTAATTTTTATCTATCTCCACTTTAAGTTTTCTGAACAATTCCTTTATGAATGTTGACATTTGCTCTTTTTCTTTTTTTACCTGAGAGATTTCTTATCTCATTTCCTCAACAGACTGATGGATTTATGTTTATTTATTTTATTTTATTTTTTTTTACTTTGTTAACATTTCTGAAATTTTATGTGTGTGCCTCTATTTTCCTCTATCTTGTCTCTTGGACTTGCTCTGGGTGGGTTCAGGTCTAAGGTTGCATTTCGCTTCTGTAACTTGACATTTTCTATTAAATTTTTTTATTTTGTTTTCAGTGTTGATCCTTGAAAGTTTTTGTAGTAGGTACTATAGCATTTGTGTCAATGCTTCTCTTCAGGGATATCTTCTGTGTGCAGAAGGTTCTAGGTTCATGTCTGTCCTAAGGTCTTACCTTCCCAGTTAGTTCAGAGTGGGATGTTGGCATCTTTTTGAGAGATGTTTGATTATTCTTGCCAAGGGATGGCTGTTTCCCTATTGGTATGGTTTGCGTCTAGTGGTCTAATGCAGGCCTGATGCAGCCAGTAGGGTGGCCTCTAGAGTTTTGTGATTAATTCATGATCCAGTGTTGGGATTATGGGTGTGCGTGGTACATCTGGCCTTGGGCAGATGGCTTGCAAACGATATAAGGAAGGGATAGGGGCTTGCTGGCTGCCACAGCCACTGCCCCTCTCTCTGCTTTTTACTGTTTTCTGCAGCAATGAACCTCTGGCCTCTGCCAAGTGCCGCTCTGCCTTGGAGCCAGCTGAGTATGAACTGAAACCTCCACTAACTGTGAGCTAAATAAACTTTTCCTTCCTTAATTTTGGGTGTCAGATATCTTGTCCCAGAAATGAGAGAAAAGTGACTGAGACACCTATGTTCACAGATCCATGCTTCTTCACCTCTGCTGGGGTCTTTCTAGTTCATTTGTGTAACCACCTTTCTCATCTGTCTTCAGTCTTTTGCTCCCTCTGGCTATATGTTCTCAGTAGAGAAGACCTTCCTACTGAACACACACACATGCGCGCGCACACACACACACACACACACACACACACACACCTGTGCACACACATACACACACACCACACACAATCTAGTTGGCTTGGACTTTATGATCCTCTAAATTTCCTGACCTCAGTCTTGTCCTTCACACTTGCAGACCTCTTCTCTTGATTCTTACCTCTCATTGCCTCCTGAGCTCCTGCAAGGGTGTCCTCTGTCCACCAGGCCATTACAGCTGCTTTGCAGCTGCTCCTTCTCTCCCCTAGTAATATCCTAAGTACTGTTTGCACTGGCTATCTGTTGACATCTCTGTGATTTGACATCTCTGTGGTGTATAAGCCTGTTAACTATCATGTTCATGGTTAACCATCATTCCTCTGACTTCCCCTCACTAGTTGCCTTCCATCTCACCAACTCTCCATCTCCTTTTCAAGGTCCCCACCTCCACATATTGTTTTCTAAGGACATATCTTTGTCTGCCTTTTCATTTGAGATCCTTAAGAAACTCTTATCTCCCATTATGCCTTCAGATGCTGCCCTGATGTCCCAGGGACCTACCCCAGGCTTCTCTTTTAACCTCCAACTTTGTACATGGGATCATGTGAATGTTTAAATTTAAAAATGCACTATAGTAACAGACATATTGCTTTTAATTCCCCTTAAAATACTCCATCTCATTTCTAACACATTTGTTTTGTCATTTTTTTTCTCCTTTTTGATTTTTTTTTTAAAGAGAATAGGGCCTGTGAGATAGCTCAGGGGCATAATCGCCTACCTGACAAGTGCAAAGTCCTGAGTTTGATCCCCAGTAGGTGAGAGAGAGAGAGAGAGAGAGAGAGAGAGAGAGAGAGAGAGGAATAAAAATAGTAAAAAAAAGAAACAAATATTAGAAACAATACAAAATTTCAGTAAAAAAATGATATAAATTCAACAATGGTTGTTATATTGCATATTGTTTTCTTCAAATTGGTTGCTCTGGATTACAACATGAGCATGCACAATTGGTCAAAAAAAATTACAAAGAAAGCAATTTAGCATTAACTGTTCCTTTCAATAGAAAGAAATCGGCAGTATGACTGTGCAAGCGACCCTTGTACATCTTCCTCCCTCCTTTTCCTCCTTCCCCTCATCCCAGCTGTTCCTTCCCTTTCAGCTTCTTTTCCTTTCACACCATCCCCATTGTCCTTCCGGATTTCATTTACTCTTTAAGGTTCTTACATTCTTGATACTTTTTAAAGCAGTTCTAAAAGGCCTCTTTCATGTTTTACAAGCTGTGAGAGGAAAAGAACAGGGACTGCTGCTGCTGAGTACAATCCAGTGAAAGGGAAGGTTTGTTAAAGACGTTATGACGCACCCTCATTCACTTTATAGAGCCTGGCTCTTCCCCAAAGTCAAAACGACCATGAAAAGCCAATGTTTCGAAGAGGTTTAGAACACCGAGGCAGCTTCTACAGCACACAACATGGAAAGGACTCCCACACCCACTTCAGAAAGTGGCAAGAATGAGAAGATAAAGTTAGAAGAGTATTTAAAGTGGGACTATTGGCAATGTGTCCTTGATTGTAATAATTTTAAAAGAATGTCAATGCTCGTGATATTTTTTGTCATGATGTACAAACTGATGTACATCTCTTGTTCACATTCCACAAGGGGAAACACACATTCAATATGAGCAAAATCTCGTGAATTGGAATTATCTCTTCAGTAGAAATCTGGGGCTTATCCTCCACCTCCAAGTTCTATTGGTTTTTGAGGTTGAAAATTTTGGAAAGAGGTTGCATCCTTTGCTTTCCTCTGTCAGTGTTGCAGCTTGAGCCACCAAGTGTGAGTGCCTCTCATACCTCATGCCCGCCATTTTCTCTTCCTCCCATCTGTCTTCTGTCCTACAACATACTTTAACTTCCTTAAATGACTTCACTGTGCCTGAAAAGTAAAATCAAAGCTACCGCAGAAGAGCAGCCAGGGCTTCTGACCTCTTGCTCACTGCATCCTTCACCCCTAAGGCCGCCTTCCATGACTGCCTTGCTCTTCCTCACTCTCCCCTACATGCTGTGCTCTGGCAGCTTTACCTCGAAGGCCTCTTTATGGTAATCTAGTGACAACTAGTTATCATTTAGATCTAAAATGCGTGCCCTCTTCCAAAGTCTTATATATTCAGAGGCTGGGCATCTGGAAAATGATGGGATTGTGAGAATTCAACATGGTCAGTGAATTAATCCACTGATGGACGTATAAACTGAAGGCATTATTGGGAAATGATAGAAACTTGGAATGGGGTGGGCCATGGGTGTGAACTTGACAAATATACCTGGTCACTGGTCCCTCTTGTGCTCCTTGCTTCTCTCTCTGTGTCCTGGCTGCAAGGTGGTAAGCAGTTTTTCCCTGTCAGGCTCTTCTACCATGATCTTTCTGCCTGGCCACAGATCATAAAGCAATGGAGCTGGCTGACCATGGACTGAATCATCTGCACTAAATCTTTCATATTTGAAGCTTTTTTTTTTTTTCCAGTGCTTTGTCACAGAGGTGAATGTCTCACTAACACACCTAGCTGACTGTCTCAGCTTTTCTGTGATTCCCCTGTACCTTGCCCTCACAGAGAGTAACTTGCCCTCCTGGAGCTTCCTGAAAAACTATGATAATTGAGGCAGTATTTGGTGCTATTCAGCCATCAGTGGCTCTGCTTCTTCCTCTTCCTGGGCTCATAGTAGGGTTGTACATCTCGACCCCAGAAGTGAGGTGTGGCTGTGTAACATTCCTTGGCTGATAAGCAACAAGTGGAAGTGGCACGTGTGAGCTCCAGGTCAGAGAGTTTAATTGCCTGGGCAATGGCCTCCACACTCTTTCTTTCTGTTGTAACAGTCGGCATTCCAGATGGCAGCCAAGTCCTGAAGCAAACCTATAGTGGGTCCCTGCAAAAAGGGTTCTTGTTCACTGTGCTGCAAACAGGAAGCACACTTTGAATTTAAATCTATAAAATTTAGGCCTACTTGTTTTTAAAACACAACCTGGCCTATCCTGACTCATTATACAGTTTTCTCAAGTCATTGATTACTTTAGAACGCTTCTGCTAGATTTGAAACTATTGAATGATTGATTGATTGATTTTGCAGAACCATGGATTTGAACTCAGGCCCTTGCACTTGCCAAGAAAGCACTTATTCCACTGAGCCATCTCCCTGGCTCCTGCAACTATTGAAAAAGCATAAAACTCTTATAACATTTGCACATAGTAGAACGCAAAGGCGCTCAGTAATCATTTAAGGAGGGTTGTAGGGCACACATGTACCCTCTTTAATTTGTAGAAAACTTGTGTTTTCCATGTCAAATCATGCTAATAGATCATTGGAGAGTAATAAGAATATATTTTAAACTACTAAATATGTTTCTTTATTGCTTGTTATTAATCCATGTCTATCTATATATCTATATCTCTATCTATCTATCTATCTATCTATCTATCTATCTATCTATCTATCTATCTATCTATGGCTTTCATTTCAGTTGTCTCAAAATTAATTTCATTTCTTTTGTTGTGTTTTTCCCTGAAACTTTCTTATTTTTTAATCATTTAGTGATTCCAGATGAACAGCCTTATCTTTTAACCTACAGATCTTAAAACAGGGATTAACAACTTGAATATTAATCTATACTTAGAGGCATTAAATAGAATAACAGGCAGTTGGGTGCATCATCAAAGCAGGAAGGGTGGAACTGCTGGTGGAAGGAAAATGAATGCTGAGCATTAGCTGACAACCGCAATGGGACAGGGCACAGCTTTTGTAATTAGGAAAGTTTGGATTTAATCTGGTCTCACTATCTCCAGTGCATATGGGTCTCTATACATCTCAGATCCCTTATCTGTGAACATGAATAGTGAAACAGCTGACCTCACAGAAATAGCAAGCAGAATAATGGATTGTCACAGCGTGGGAATAGTGGGCAACACAGGTACAAAGTTATAGTCAAGAGGAGTAAGCTATCAGGTTCTCTCGTACAGTAAGGTGACCATAGCTAACAGCAGAGTATTGTATTATTAGAGATATGTAGAAGAAGCTGTGGTTTATAGTGCAGTTATGGGGAGGGTTGAGAACCACAAGAACCACACCACGCACAACCAGTCCCAAAAATAGCATAGAAATGGCATCAAGAAACTTCAGTCACAAAGATATGAATCTGAAGGGAGTGGATCCCAAGTTCCTTAGAAACATGCATTTTGCCAAGAAGCACAACAAGAAGGGTTTCAAGATGCAAACACACAATGCCAAGGCCATGAGTGCACACACTGAGGCTGTCAAGGCCCTCGTCAAGCCCAAGGAGGTCAAGCCCAAGACCATCCCAAAGGGAGTAAACTGCAGGCTTGCTCAACTTGCTATCTCACCCACCCCAAGCTTGGGAAACATATCCATGCCCGCATTGCCAAGGGTTGCAGGCTTTGCTGGCCAAAGGCCCAGGCTCCAGCCAAGGCCAAGTCTCCAGCTTCTGCTCCAGCCCAGGCCCCAAAGGTGCCCATATACCCATGAAGGCTACACAGTAAAAGCCTCTTATCTGCCAATGTAAAAACAGAAGGACTGGTGTGACCCCTACGTTGCCATCATGGTGGGCTAGTGTCCTCCTATGCTCTTTCTACAAATAAATCTGAGGCAGGATTAAAAAAAAAATGACTTTTTTTTTTTTTTTTTTGCAGAACCAGGAATTGAACTCCGACCCTTGCAATTGCCAGGGAAGTGCTTATTCTATTGAGCCATCTCCCCAACCCCTAAAAAAAAAAAATATGTAGAAGAAAGGATTTTGCATATTTTACCATAAAGATATGATCCCTCTGTGAGTCACTAGATATGATTTTGGTCATCATAAAACAGCTCATGAATATGCATAATTATTATGTATCAATTACAAATAAAAAATTAAAAAAACAAATGTCATAAGAAATATCAATGAGATCATTTACGTGGAAGCTTTTTGTAAATTTGAAGTAATTGTCTAAATAATTTTTTTAGCCTGATGAGAACACCAGGACTGCTGTACTTCTGAGAGATAAGAATGTGGAAACGCAGTGTAGTGCATCTTCAAGTCTGAGGGGAAATCACTGGGGCTGAGTGAGAGCTATTTGCCCCACAGATGGTCAGAGAACTTATGTGTCCCACCTCCCCAGGAGTCTGCAAGGAATTCAGGCAAACTTCTTTCTTTTTATTACTGTCATTACTATTATTGATGTTGTTGTTGTTGTTATTATTATTTATTTGGTACAGGGTCTCACTATGCAGCTCGGACTCATAGTGATCTTGTTTTTAGCCTTCCCAGTGCTGGGATTACAGGCATGTACCACCATGCTTGACAGTCTCAGTGGCTGGCTCAGAGCTCCTGGGGGTGGGGCTGGCATGGTATGTGGAGACAGGGATCCAATCTGGGTCCCTGTGCTTGCCTAAGCAGGCACTTAGTCCACTGGGCTATCTTGCTGGCCCCAAACTCCTTTCTTCTAGCTAAGACTTTTTCCCCCCAGATCAGGTGGGTGACTATGGCTATAAATAATCTTGAAACTTTGGATTTATAGTTAATTACTTATTTGATACCTGTCACACGCTTTCCTCACTGTCTGATATATTGTTCCCATTCTCATTTTTATTTCTCTTGTGCAATTTCTTGAACATGCTCTATAATGATTTGTCTAAAATGATGTTTGGGCTGATTCTACGCCTCTGAAGGGGACCCCTGGGAGTCTCTTTGGAAGGAGCAGAGCCTTTCCACAGGAGACAGGCAGATGGAGGTCAAGATATCCACTTTATGTCTGATAAAGTGCTTAGAGAATATGGGGTACATGCTCCCCAGCAGAGGCAGCTTCACCAGTGCGGACAGGCAGCCTGGGCAGCAGGAGGCTGGCCTGCCCAGAACGGAGCTGAGTTCTTTGACCCAGTGAGTCACTGAACAAGTTTCTGTAACTGGCCAGCAGTTTTGCAAATGGGAAAATCTCTGGGTTTGGGAGCTGAATAACGCTCAGTTTCTTATCCATTTCCTGTGAGGCTAGGTGAGTGTGGAGAAAGCCCAGGACCCTTCACAGAATTAGCTACAGGACTGGAAATGCAGATCTTGGTGAGTTTGGCCAGTTAACCTCTAAGTGTGGCAAAGCAGGGCTAAATACTGCCCTCAAGCCTGTCTTCCCTGTGATGGGTTACCTCATCCCTACAGAGGGCTTCTGCTTCTGGGCTCCCCTTGCTCTGGCCTGTCGTGGCCACCATCAGTCATCTTGGCTGTTCCTGTCTCAGCTGCATGGTGGAGTCAGCTCAGGAGATTTGAAACATCTCAGTGCTCAGGCCCCACCCCCAAAGATCCAGGTTCAGTTAGGCTAGGATGGAGCCTGTCAGTATTAAAAGTTCCCCAGGTGATTCTAGATCACAGCCAAGGCCATGAGGCACTAGTCTAATAGTTTTGGTCTCATCAGCCCTTCTTGCCCTGATGTGGCCAGATGTGTAATGCAGAGAGATGCCGTCTGTGAGGCCTCAGAGCTCAGGCAGCCTCCGACAGCCGTATCGCCAACGGTGCGGTGACTTCTTTCCAGATTGAAGCCACAAAGGTAGTAGTAGAGGGCCTGTTTTTCTTCTTAACTATGACCCCAGCACTGAAAAGGCGCGGACCTGAGAATACGAGAGAATTGTATAAAATACGATTTTCCCAGCACCTTGCCTGGATGTCTCTCAACTGAGCTGTGTCCACGTGACTCGGACCCACTCACATGCAGCCATCGGTGAGTCTTAATCGCCGTGGTGGCTTAGGGACGGCAGCTGCTCTAGCACAGGCGTGTCTCTGAGGACAGAACCCAGCTACCTGCTCCCAATCCCCAGGGGCGTGACTGTGCTGGGATAATAACTCCTGAGAACGACTTTGCCACACTTAAAACGTGCTGAGAGGGAGCAAAATATGAACTCGGTGTGAATCAGGCTGCCAGGTACAAACTTTGCTCTTGGCTGATTGTACTCGGCCTGTACTGACGGCATAGCACGTCACGCCCCACCTCAGTGCTTGAATACATGGCTGGAGGTGAGGCAACTTTGTCCTTCTTCAATACGCATGAATTTTGTTGAAAAATATGCCCATGGAAAACCCTAACACATTTCAGAAACAAAATTTAACTTTTGTTTCTTTATTTTTTTAAAAAAAGACTTTAATTGAATTCTAGCTCTATTTCTTTGAAACAATACCAGTTCTTTTTTTTTTTTTTTTTTTAATGCATTTGGGTCTTACTATGCAGCTCAGACTGGTAGTGATCCTCCTGTTTTCAGCATCCCCAGGGGCTGGGGAGATTGCTCAGTGGAATAAGCATGTCCCTGGCAAGCGTAAGGGTCTGAGTTCAATCCCCAATCCACCAAAAAAAAAAAAAAAAAAAAAAAAAAAATTACACCCCCAGCCACCCCAGCGCTGGGATTATAGGTATGTGACACCACACCCAGACTCAGTCATGATTCAGTGTACCTGGGGGCGGGGCTGATATGGCATGAGGTACCAGGGATCAAACCCTGGTCCCTGTGCTTGCCTAAACAGGCCCTTAGTCTGCTGAACTATCTCGCAAGCCTGAAAAGACACCAGTTCTTAAAATGAATAAAATGCTCATACTTGTTTTTCTTTTAGGCCCTGGCTCAGCTTTAAAATTGTTTATGTCACCTCAGGAAAGTCTGCCATTTTGTTAATTACTGTGGTAAAATCATTTTTGTAACTGACTGAAGATTGTATCATAAAGTCCTGAGCTGGTGGTAATTGTTATAGCTGGTGTTTAGATGCCACCCCAAGACCTCACTCAGTCATACATGTGGCCTTTTTAGAGGTGCCTTGATCTAAAATGTGTGACACTGGAATCCATTCATGATCCAGTGCTAGGATCAATGGAGCCAGGGTTAAGGGCTTGAGTGATACTTGCCCTAGGCAGCCTGGGTAAGATACAAGGGCTAGAAAGAGCTGCTGTTACCCCTTGCTGCTTTGCTGCCTTCTGCCCCCCACCCCCGTGAGAGGCTTCTCCTCTGCGATGCCTGTCCGCCATGCCACCCACCTTACTGCCAGCTGGTTATGAACTGAAACCCCTATAAATCGCTAGTCATCCGTGAAATGCAAATAAAAACAACACTGAGATACCATCTCACTCCAGAAAGAATGGCTATCATAAGGAAATCAACCACCAACAAATGTTGGAGAAGTTGTGGGGAAAAGGGAAGGCTTCTCCACTGCTGGTGGGAATGTAGACTGGTACAACCATTGTGGAGGTCAGTGTGGAGACTCCTCAAAAGAGCAGGACTAGAAATCCCATTCAAGCCAGCTATCCCCCTACTGGGAATTTTCTCAAAGGAACTGAAAACATTGTATCATAGTGATATATGTGTACCTATGTTTATAGCAGCACAATTTGTGATAGCAAAATCTTGGAAATAAACTGCAAACTAAATAAACCTTTCCTCCATTTAACTTTGGGAGATGGGTATTGTGTCTCGGCAATGAGAAGAGTGACTAAGACAATAATCTTCTGTCAGCTAAACAGACTCACAGCCCCATATGTCTGCCTTAAACCTGAATAATCAGCCTCCAGGCAAGATCAATTATGTAATCCCAAGGTTAGAACAAAGCTTGTGACCTGCTCAGTCCAGATCCCTAAACGGGCTTGACTATTTCACCTTCCAAAGATAAAATGGTAGGGTGGTTTTATCATGACATAGAAATGTGAAATATAAATTCAAGTTACATGGATACACAGGAATAAGTTGTGAAATAGCATTATTTTTAAGATGGATGATGCGGGCTGATGTTGTTCAGTGATGGAGTGTGTGCACACCTGAGGCCATGAGCTCAGCACCCTAGCACCACACCCAGACACACACACACACACACGCACACACACACACACACACATTTAGCTGGAGAGATTGAAGGCTAATCTTACATTGTCTTCATCTTTTGTTTTTGTTTTTGTTTTGTTTGTTTTTCTGTATTTAGGACAGGGTCTACAGGGTCTCACTGTGTAGATCGGACTCCTAGTGATTCTCCTGTTTACAGCCTCTCAAGCCCTGGAATTACAGGCGTGTGCTGCCACGCCCTGTCTCAATAGCCATCTCAGCGAGCACTTGGGGGTGGGCCCAGGGATGGAACCCAGGCCTCTGTGCTCTGCCTAAACAGGTGCTGTAGTCCATTGATCTATCAGCATAGCCCTTAGTGTCTTCATCTTCTGGAAATCTTTTTGTATATTCCACCGAGGCAAGATTTAGCAAAAGAAAGAGTGCCATCTTTCATATGTCTTTGAATTTAAATCCAGGCCTATGGCCTATTGGATTTTTTTCTTTTTTTTTTTGCTGTTGTTGTTTTGGCAGAACAGGGGATTGAACTCAGGCCCTTGTGCTTACCAGGGAAGTGCCCACTCCCCTAAGCCATCTCCCTGGCCCTGGGGCCTACTGGATTTATGACTGGGAAAATACGTCAACCTCTTTCCAGTATGATAGGCATTTCCAGTTTTCATGTATGTCCAAGAGTTACTTATGTTATGGTTCGGGTAGGTATCAGAGAGAATATATGTCAAAGGCTTGATATCTATGAGGTCCTCAACAGATGGACAGTAGAAATAAGCCTCTTTTCCTTCTGAAATGTGTGACAGTCCTTGGGATAAATGAATTCCTCTCAGAACATAGAAGGGAAAGCAGAACTGTGGGGACACTTTTCGAGTCATAACCCAATAGGCACAGTTACACTTCACAGTTCAGTTCACATCTCTCAGAACCATCAGTATGTTAAGTGAAGTAAGCCAGGCACAAAATAGCAAGGACCCATGACCTCTCTCAGGGGAATTTTAACAAGATGACCTCATGAATGTTGTGAGTAGAGCTGTGATCACCAGAGGGTGAGGAAATAGAGGAGGAACAGAGGAGGGGAAAAGTTGGTCAGTGGGTACTAAGTTACAGTTCCACGAAAGCAAGAAGTTCTGGTATGCTTTGCTTAGCTGGATGACCATAGATTCCAGGAATGTCCTGCATATCTTAAAAAGCTGGAAGAAAGGGTTCTGAAAGTTTTCACCATAAAGGAATAAGAAATGTTTGAGAAAACAGACATACTCATCCTGATTTATATGTTATACAGTATATAAATGTATCAAAGCGTCACATGGCACCTCATAAATACGTGCATTTTTATGTATCAGTTAAAATATGTGCAAGTTTCAAAAAACAAAAGCAATAGTGATGTCAGCCATTTGTGTTAACTCGAAGGCATGAAGGGCAATGAACAGCTGTTTTATTAGCTTCGAGTGAGGGGTAGTTAAAACAGAAGAAAGGCATGTGCGTCACTGCATGTGTGTGTGTACACGAATGCGCACACATATCCAAAAATTATAATTCTTGAACAAGGCAGATTCTGCAAGGTTTTGTTTTGCTTTGATGCAGACATTGGAGGCTAGTTGTTAGGGAAAGAGAGAGACAAAGGTTCTTTCTCTGAACTAAAAAGTGACAGCTGGAAGTTTTTTTCCTCAGAGGCATTTCCCTCACAGTTCTCACTGCTCAGGGGATAATTTCTGTGAAGTTCCTCTTTTGGGTAATGAATACTCTTGGAGTGTTAGGCACACGGATCTTTTATAGCTTCTTTCATTCCTCAGGTTAAGAAACTAGACTGGAGAAAAATAATTTTCTTTTTTTTTTTTCCCACATAGGGATGAATGAAGAGTTTAGGAAAAACTGGGAGATCAGCTTACTGCTCTCTGATGCCTTCTAAACAATGTCATCTCAGTTGTTTGATATTTATGGTATCCTGGATGTCCCCCTAAAACCTCATGGGACTTTTGAATGGTAACAGGATTATTCAGGTTTCATAGTAGACTTGTTAGGAGGTGGGGCCTAGCTAGAAGAGACCTGTCACTATCGTAGGGCATGGCCTGGAGAGCCTTTACATGGCTCCAGGGATCCTCTCTTGTCTACGTTTCCTGGGCACTGTGCTATGAGCAGCTCTCACACCCCTGCTCCCTGTTGTCCAGCCTGGGATATAACAGGCTACGGACTGAAACTTGTGCAAGCTGAGAGCCTAAGCAAACCTCTCTTCCTTTAATTTCCAAATGTCAGGTATTTGGTTCCAGTGACAGAAAAGTGACTAAGACACTGTCACTCTCAGGAATCCACTAACCTACTGCAATTCTAAAGCAGCTCATTCTTCATCAACTCCTTCTTGACTGTGATTTTCCATACAAAGAGTAAAAGACTGTGGCAGGAGCCAAAACAATGCTCACTTTGGTAATGAAATCCGTCTGGGTCTTGATAAACAGCAGATATTTCAGAATACTTTAAAAATTGTGAGCAGAGTAAAAGCACTCGTAACTCACCACTGCTAATAATGGTGGCTGCCATCTGTCAGTGGAGGAGACTTTAAGTGGCTGCAACTGGAAGAGTCACATAATTTTAAAGCTGGAAGGACCTTGTCAAGAATAGCCAACCACATATTTTACAGATCACAGAGCATTTGAATTAGAAAAGATGTTAAAACAACACACTCCCAAAAAACTACCTACTTTCAGTTCCCTTTTATGGATACAAGACTTAAAAATCATTCAAGTGATGAGATTTGATCAGGTCTAATCCCCAATAAGTGGCCAGCTCACCTGCAATCTAGGTTACTTAATCTCAATAATGTCATCTAGCTAAATGTTTGTTAGAACCTCTTTCTATCATGACTGTGTTAAGCCTAGTTTGTGGGAGTACCAAGACAAATAATATCCATCCCTTGCCTTCTTGAGGGTTAGGCTGTTCTTGCAGAGAAGAAATACATATTCTCAAAGACTTACAAGTGTTTTGAAATAATAGAGAGGACATCAAGATGAAGGAATGACAGAGTAATACCTTGGATGAGAGAAATTGAAACTTACTCCATCTCACGCATGGCAGTTTTTCATTGCATTAATTGTATTTGTTGAAGTGAGGCATAAAGTCTCTGTATGTTAGATTTTACCCACAGGAGAAGAGACTGACAATAGGGCCCCTAAGTGAAGAGGTAGGCAGCCTGTGCGGGTTAGGAAAGTCTTCCACCAGAGAGACTTCCACAGTCAACTCTAGGCTCCCCACCCTCCTCCCCCACCACGCTTGCTTCCACATGGGCCCTACTTTGAAGTGGAGTAGGGACATCAAAGTCCTTTGCTGCTTTGCTGTAGGCCAGTCAATAGCAGGAAGCAGGATGTACAGGATGGTGACCAGTGGGTTTGCTGGGGCAGCTCATGTCAGCAGAAGGCAAGAGGCAGAGTTGAACGAGACCGTGGAGATGGAGGATGCTGACTTGTGGGGATGGGCATAGAGACCCTTGCTCCCTCTACAGTACTCTATTTTAAAGATGTCCAAGAGCCGCCTTCTTACTCATGGAAATAGTTTGAACATCCTTTCTACAGTTTGGATTATATGCCTCATTTGGCAGAGAAACTTTGCTTTTCTAAAATATGAAGTAAGCTAAATCTCTGTTAAGTTTGTACAAATTTTCAGTCATAAGGTCCACATTCAAAAGCTTTACAAAGTATGACTAAAGTTACAAGCTGTGATACATGACTAGTCAAATTTTATTTTTCATGTTAAAAAAAAGGATTCCATATGTTTTACCAGCCCATTGAAATGCCTTGGCATTGACTAGATCAATATATCTAGAAATGATTGATGCCATATGATTCTTGGTATCATATTTTGATAATGTTCTGAAATGTTTCGAACCACCAAACAGAAACCCACCGCACATACTCTGAGTTCAGAGCCAGCAGTTTTTGTCTTATTGGCTACATCTAGAGTTTAAACATCATCATTAAAATTTTACGAGTGACATATCAGGGAAAATTAAGCCCACCAGTTGTGTTGTCTTGAAAGGAAAACTTTCCTTTATTATAATGAATGAAATTGTGTGCTAAGGACAAATGCCGGTGACCTCTAGCAAAGGAACCACTGACCCATAACTGCATGAGAATACTCCTGAGTCAATGAGGCAGAAGTTTTCCCAGCAAAGCTCTGCATGCTAGCGGGCAGATTCTTGTTATAATTAAAAGAGATAGAGTGGCCAGTGGGGAACATTAAACAGGAACAAACATGACTGCCTTGCCAAACTGTTTTTCTGGAATAGTCCTCATTCTCGTCTTGTGCCATATATCTAGGTTTTAAAAGTGACACAGACATTGCACATAAAAGTACACATACATAGACTTGTGCACCGGAGGCACTTAAAGTCATGGAGAGTGTGGACACCATCCGTGGCCAATTTATTCGGAGTGCGTCTCCCTCTAAATCTGTACTGTCTAATCCAGCAGCCGCTAAAACGAGCATTTGAAACATGGCCACCCTGCATTAGGCCTGCTGTAAGTATAAAGCTACACAATTTCAAAGTGCTAAGGAAAACTAAAGCGTGTGGAGCATCTTTCAGTCCTTTTTATGCTGATTATATGTTCAAAATGATAGTATTCTGGGTGTTTTAGGTTAAAGAAAATATATAATTAAATTCATCTAACCTGTTTTCGCTATTGTTTTTATAATGTGGCTGCTAGCACATTTTAAATTACAGATGGGGTTTGCACTTTTGGCTTGTGTTGTATTTCTACTGGTCAATCTTGGCCAAAAGGAAAAGTTTGATAAGCAAAGCAGAATTACAGAATTTAGCTGTGGTGTGGAAGTGAAATTTGTACTAACTTTTTATAACAACACACACATACAAACCAAGCATAAAGTGATTGGTATCTTTTTTTAATGTATTTGGTACAGGGGCTCACTATGCAGCTCAGACTTGTAGTGATCCTCCTTTTATCAGCCTCCCTGGTGCTGGGATTACGGGCGTGCACCACCACACCTGGACTCAGTGTACTGCTAAGCCACCTGGGGACAGGGATGGTGTGGTACGTGGTGCCAAGGATTGCACCCCAGTCCCTGAGCTTGCCTGAGCAGGCACTTAGTCCACTGAACTATCTCTCTGGCCCTGTGATTGGTATCTTAATGGTACCTTTTCCATTCCTCCCACACTGGAAAGTTTCTGCAAATCCAATGTTTGCTTAATAACTTTCTCACTGAAAAAGGAGAAAGTTCTGGGAAATAAATTATGTTATAATCACAAGTTGGTCTCTGGCAGAAAGAGACTAGAATCACCTGCTTGAGCTCTCTGGAGGCCCTCAGAGAGCTTTCTCAGAAAAAGCCAATACTGAGAAGACAGACCTCTTATTCTTTTATATTAAAAGGGCTTATGCTTCTCAACCAGGAAGACTATCAGAGGACTCCTACTTCAATGATACATTGATGAAATATCATTAAAAGCATCATGGCACGTTGAGAAAAAACATGTGCACCCCAAACACATGAAGCAATGGGGCTGTAACCTTCAAGACTGCCATGTATCCCAAAGGCATGTTGATTAGGAAGTTTTAACATTGCTTTGAAACAGCGCCTGTAGCCTGAGTTGAGTGTATCTGCATTTCACTGCAGCAGCTGCACGGGCTCCCACATATCCACTGTGCATGCGTGCTTCTGCCTAAATTCATTTTTGAGAAGCCTTATTCACTGTCGTTGCTGTGACTCATGATTAAATCATTTCACTCATCCTTATTTTCCCTTTTAAAAATTTTTTTAGTACAGCTGGCAATCGTCTAACATTCTGCTTTGCTCTCCCTGCCCCCTAAGGGAAGCTGAGTAGCCCTAACATCTCCAATGCCTTAATGAACTGAAGGTATTCACTGAAAAGACTGGCACCCACTTCATCAAATCTACTTGATGATAATTTCTTCAAAAGCTTAAGACTAATTCTTGGGGATTTTCTAGAGCCCTATGAAAATTCATATTAATTTGTAACCTTGGTGTTGAAGGTCTCTGCGACTACTAAGAAGATATAAGGAATGTTGCAGAAATATAAATAGACCAGCACTGAAATTTAATTAGATGCTGCATATGTTAATAATAAATTCAATTAATTTTACTTTCTACCTATATGAGAGGAGAAAGAAACCCAGGCAAAATAATAATTCATTGTAAATGCCTCAACTGGTAACCTCCTTTCCTGAAGAGTGATTTATGCAGTAATTTACTGACTGTGTCTTCATAAGATTGTTCTGAACCAGCCCCTCTGAAATAATAATAAGTTCTGAATGTGTGTTGTGAGAGATATAACAAATGACTTCTTATTAATTTTGATTTAATGAGTTACCTATTCACATGGTAATTTTTAAAAAATTCCCATCTTAAGATAAATAGGTTATAAATACTGTGGATAACATTTCCATTTTATGAAAATCACAACAGGAAAATCTGTCTGTACATGATTTGAAGGTAAATCAGTTGCAGATTTTCTATACTAAATAGGCATCTAGTTCTTTCCCCGTTATCCCAGATCATTTAAAATTTCTATAGTTAAAGGATTTTAAATTGATTCAAAATGAAAACATTGTCACTACCAAAGGTCCTAACAGGGATAAGGGGCATGAAGGAGAGGAACCCTAGGGTGCGGGTGAAGAAGAAAAGCAGGCAGGATTAGCTGCGGAACCCACCCGATCACTGGTCCTTTATTAAAGACAAAAGGCATGAAGATCATTTTTTTTGTAGATTTCCTATTTTCTCAAGTTGCCTTTTCACACACACAAAAAGACTCCATTATTTCCTACATGAATAATGATATTTAAGATTCTTAATTGCTCATGTTTTCAAAATGTTCAACAACCAGTATACTCACCACATGTTGTCATAATAAAAATAGCAACAATGAAATATTAATAAAACAAACCAAAAACACTAGAAAGAAGGAATGAGTCTTAGATATTTTAAATAGTTCACACCAGCTTAGAAAGTCTTGTAACAGACAAGTAGACCCTTAAGATAATTCCTTGAGACAGTTGGATGAGTGTTCTTAAAGTATTCAATAATTCAAATGCAATTGTTACTTACATGAGAACCGAAAGGGTCTCGCTCCTAACCCGCACTGCCTTACACCCTCTCCGTGGAAAAGCCCGTACTGCATCTCACCCATGAATTTGTCCAGCTCCTGGCCTGAGGCATTCACGAGCAGAGCCCCTGTTTTGCAAAGAACAGTGGCTTTAATCCACAGTGGTGTCCCCAGCGCTGTCACAACTCCGAGAGCACACACAAAGCTTAACACCCCAGCCATGCAAAAAATGATTTTCTTCTGTTGGTTTGGCATGATGACAAACAGCTGTTTTGAGAGTGCTGTTCAAAAGCAAGAGCTTCGTGTGCATCAAGATACTGCCCCTATGTCTGCACTTATTACAAAACCCGAAGGGACCGATGCCAGCTGAAAGGTAACTTCACCATGGACCGTGGTTCTCCCTGGGATGAATGTCAGCCTGTAAAGTTTCCTCCATCATTTATACTTGGCCTCTCTCTTCTTGTGCTGCTGCTTCTTCTAAATTGAAATTTTTGAACTAAGAATCTGTAAAATGAAACTGTTTCAAACTACCTTAGAGTACGTCCTCTTGTGTCACTTGGTAACAAAGGTCTAGGATGACAGATGGAGTCCTCCATGTAACTTGATAAATGCCTCCCTGCCTCAAGCCTGTTGTTTGATTGGGTGAGTTGAAACTTTCAGAAACAGGCTTGACTCTTATGGTAAATTTTCAGCAACTTGAGAAGTTCATCTCTTGATATGTTTTTCATTTGTTTTTGTTTCTAGTGGGGGAGAAAGAGAAGCTATCTTTGGGAGAGGAAGAAAGAAGTTGCAGAAGAGTAATTGAGTTTTAAAGTTTTAATTGTAGCAGGATAAATCTACTGTACTGCGCTGGGTCCTGAGTGGGTATGAGTCACCCCCGAGCACCACAGCACTTGTCTGCCTACCTGCATCTCTCAGATCCATGCCTAACAAGTGATGCACCAAAAGAGAAAGTGATTCAAACTCTTGGAATAATTTGAAAATATGGCGATGTAAGCACAAATACATGGCTTTCTAAGCACTTTCCTTTAAAGCTTCAGTATTACAGAAAGGCTGCTTTAGTGTTACAGAAAGGAAATGGCTCTGAGTCTAACAAGTCCCAGAAAGAAGCACCAGGACAAAGACGAGGTAGGGCATTTCCATGGAAAGGGATTGTAGTTGCAAAAAAAGAATTCACCCAAGAGGAGCAAGAAAAATTAGCATTTAGGGAGACAAATGACAAAGTCAGGAGCAAGGTTATGTAACAAAATGGGTTTGTTTAAATTGTGAAAAGCAGAAACCTAAGGCTCAGAATTTAGTGACAGCTTCTTTATTCTGCTTGTCCCATGATGTTCTTCCCTCTACAAATAGACATAGGACTGCTGTGTGTGTATGTGTGTGTGTGTGTGTGCACGTGTGCATGTGTGCATATGCACATGGAAATGCAGGAGTGTATTTATTTGTTCTCTGAACATATACTGACCTCTGAGCTACAAAGATAATGTTTAGTATTTAGTGTTATTCAATTCTTACAATTCCATAAAGTGATATATAAGACGATAAGACGATGATCGTTATATTACCATTTCATTCTTTTTTCTTTTCTTTTTTTTTTTTTTTTTTGGCAGAACTGGGGATTGAACTCAGGCCCTTTCACTTGCCAGGGAAGCGCTTATTCCACTGAGCCATCTCTCTAGCCCCTATATTACCATTTCATAGATAAGAAAACTGAGATTAGAAAGATCAGGCATCCTGTTAAAAAGGACAGGGCATCTGGGATTCAAATAAAGGTCTTGGAAATCTGAGGCTTATGTGCTTCTGGAAGCAAAGCCTCTGACCTTGAAAGTTGGCAGTGCTTCGGTGGAGGCTGAGCAACTGATATTAGTTAATACATCTTAGGTTTTGGAATAACACAGATATCTGCCAATATAACTTTCTAGTTGGCCCAGAACATGTATTTATTCTAGGCTCTCCTCTCTTTATCTACCCCTGATCATATTGGCTCAGAAGAAATTAGTAAATGAAGATGCATTGCATGCCTCTGTCAAGCATAAATATGTCTCTATGTTGTGCACACGTTGATGGGAACTTTGAGGGAGTCCAGGAGCACAGGAGAGCTCTGCCGCACTGCCTCCATCCCTCAGGAGTTGCCTGTGCCTGACTTGTCAAGAAGAGACAACTGATTCAAAAAAAGAAAAGTGCCAATACCAGGGCACCTTCAGGGAGAGAGGAGAGCAATATGGCACCATCACGGAAGAAATGGGCAGATAGAGCCCAAGAAGCACTCAAAGTAAGCTTTAAAACATCAGCCTTTTTATTTCAAGATTTTAAGTTTCTCTATAACTTGACATATGTAAAAACGTCATAACTCAGATTATTTGGCAATCTAATGATTCTTTCCTTGTATTTTTTAATTTTTATTTTCTTATATTTGTGATACTGGGGATTAAACTCAGGGCCTTGAGCACACTAAGCAAGAATTCTACTACTAAGTCATAGCCCTAGGCCCTCTATTGGATTTAGAGTAACAGTCACCATAGCAAAACAAGATGGCACCAATAACCCCCAATACGTGCTTATCTAGGTATATATATATATGTTCCATCCACTGTGGAAAACTTAGTTCAAGATGTTTAAGAAAAGTTAAACTTAGTAAATCAACATATTTGATAACTGGAAAAGATAGAACATTTCTAAAGCCAAGGAGTAAAAACTGCTTACCATTTAATAATACTGATAGCCCTACAGAAAGGGTATGGCAAGAGAGGAATGCTAACACAGGATAGTAGTTTGGTCAACTAAAACTGAGTCAAGTGGATCTGTAGCTGTCCAGGGGGAAAGCTTTGGCTGTGAATGCAGAAAGCAATTTGATCACATCAGTTCTTAGGTTTGCTTTAATCTATAGTGAAGTGATTGATCATTGGCCTACAAAGTCATGAGAAAAATAAATAAGACATGGTGAGTTAATCTTGCATCTTGAGTCACATCCTTTCTAATGCTTGAGAATTGTCTTTTTTAATGAAATAATGGTAACTGAACTTTTAATGTTCTTACTCAACAACCCCAAAACTTGTCCAAGCCTCATCCTTTATACTTCTCCAGTGGTTCTTAGCTTTGACAGCTCACTGGAATCCCTTGAGAATCCAAGCACCAAGTCCACCCTGGTGCTTGCATACCCATTCCTGAGAGTGACATAGGTGGACTTTGGAGGGTGGACTCAGCCCTGAAGCACCCCTGGCAACTGTAGTGTGCAGGAAGGTGGAAGGTCACTGCTCTCACTCATGTAGCGCCTGGAAGTATTTCACTGCTGCGGTGCGTTCAGCACCAGTATCCCAGCCACCAGAGCAGACCCTTCTCGTAGCACACTAAAAAATGTGTGCCAGCATTAATAGCTCAACTTCTTTAAGCTCTTCAGCACCAAGAGCAAGATGTCCTTTAAATGTCCCCATGGGCGAGGGCTCAGCCTATGCAAGACTAAAGACCGGCCCTGGGGCCACAGCTTTGCCCCCAGATTCCCATGTGAATGTCAGTGGTGATGTGTCCCAGTCACGTGAGCCAGCCCCCTAGGGTCCACGCCCACCTCACCTCTTTTCTGCGCAGCTTCCTTTCACACTTCAACATCAGCCGCCCACAGGCCCCATAGTAGTGTGTGATCCGCCCTCTGAGGGTGATATAATGGAGCCTGGCAGTCATTATGCCTGACAAGCTTCTTTTGAAATTTCGTCTTAACCGGCTTGACTGACAGTGATGACACCATTTTCCCTGCAGTCTCTCAGAGAATTTGAGTCATTAATGTCAGCAAGTTTTCCCCAAGTATCCTGCTAAAGCTTTTCCTTCTCTCAATCCTAATAGGAATACATTTGGTGACATAAGGAGATGGAGCCAGGCCCCCCTCTTCTCTGTAACTCATCTAAAGAATGATATAATTTTCCAGAGTGACTAGAGACTACAGAGAAAGAAGCACAATGCAGACTCTGTTTGTTTCCAGTAGAGTGTTCTAGCCTCTTCTCATGCTAATTTGGCTGATTTTTTTTTTTCCTTATGATGATTTGAAAACAAAAGTAAAATGAAAATAAAAGGCTCAACCAAATGCAAGTGAATTCTCACCGGATTGTTGCTTCCCAAGTGCAATATCATGGTAGATGTGGAGTGGAAAAATGAGACACAGGGTCTGTTTGGGGGTCTGTCATTCAATCAAAAATTCCTCTATTTTCCTAGCATTCACTTGTATGTATTTATGAAAATAGTAGTTGGGACTACTGAAGTGATTCTCAAATCATTTCAAAGTAGAAAAATCACTTTCTCAACAGAACCTTAGGTGAAGTGGCAAAAATGGAGCTGCTACACTGGGATGGGTAGCTGGTCTCTCCCTTGACCCTGAACTTCTCACGTCCTGTCCTCAATTCTGAAATAAGCGTTGAGAAGCATAGTTTGGATCCTTTACCTTCCTCTGACTAAAGATCAGGGAAAGAGGGCAGGGAGTGGAGAGAACCAGGAGGAGAGCAGAGGGGTTGAAAATCACTGAGATTTGTGTGTGTGTGTGTGTGTGTGTGTGTGCGCGCGCGTGCGTGTGCATGCACCAATATTCCAAAATGAATATAGATGTTATGGATTGAAAACATAACATATTCTAAAACATTAAAGCATATAAAATTGCAAATTATGAAACTAAAATTCGTCCATTTGCTAGATTATTTTGTCCCTTTTCTTTGGTATAGTAACCTATTAGTTGTTACGGAATATTACGTTGCCCAGGGACACTGCTTGGTTGATTATTCCAATTATTAATTTTCAGATTATTTAATGAGAGGTTCTATGTTTAGTCTGATTTGTCACTAGTAAGGCTGACTTTGATTTTCCTCCAAATGGATCATTATACTCCGAGGCCTCTCTCAAAGAGATTCAACAAGGGTCTATCAAGCTTCCCATTTTAAGACAAGAGGCCTTTGTAAATCTGCCCCATTTTTCTCATCTTTAAAGCAAAATCTGGCAACTTTGATTGACGTTCCTTGACTAATTCAAGTTGCTGGTGATCCTCAAGTAGCATTGTAATTCTCTAATGACTGTAAGGGGGAAAAACACTCCATGGAAAGAATTGATTGATTTATTAGAGGGAAAATTACCACATGTGCTAGAGCTTGATTGCAGCTAATATTTGTAGAGTTAATTGCTTGAACTGCAGGATTAAAAGGATTGAGGGAAGGGAAGAGAAAGAAAACAAAGTTCCCTTGGAATACAGATGAACCCAAAGTGGATTTGGGGTGAGGGAAGATTCAGGGCAGGGCTTTGCAGGGCTGCTTCTGGTTGCAGGGCTGGTTTATGAAAGTGGAAGCGCTGGATCTAATAGAGCCATCAGAGCAACAGCAGGGATGGAGGAAAGTTGCTGCTGATGTGACCCATAAATAAGACGTGGTGTGATGCCTTCAGGTTGACTACATTTTATCTTATTATCTCACACCAAGGCCATGCTGATACTCAACCCAGCAGAATGCCTGAGCTATTGCAGGAAGGAAGGGTTAACTCAAAGAGTCATTGTTTGAGTCACTTCCTTTATCAATAATAGATGAGCCAGGTTCCTAGTACAGAGAAAGTGGTAACAGTTTTCCTCCTTGATATGACGTGGGGTGTATGAGCTAAAGTTGCAGCTAGCGTCTCAATGTCTAGCCAAAGCCTCGCGCGATCGTGAGTGGGAGGTGGTTGGATCTAGGGTGCGTGGTGCCAGGAGCACCAACACGATGCTGGGGTGGGTTCACGGTCGGATGAAGGCTGCAGAGCGCTGGGATGAGTGCTATCCGCCCCAAGGGTAGGGCACCTGGAGGAGACGTCGTCGCTGCTCTCGCTTCCTGCTGCTGCTTTGGCTGCCTCCTGCCTGCCATGTGCTGTTTCTCCTTTGTCTTCCCCTCTACCATGTCACCTGCCTTGGAGCCAGCTGGTCACAAACCGACACCTCTGCAAATTGCAAGCTGCAAGAAACCTTTTCTCCTTTAACTTTGGGTGTGATGTATTTTGTCTCAGAAACAAAAAGAGCAATTAAGGCAGTTAGAACAATGAATCATGGGCCGGGCGTGGTGGCGCATGCCTGTAATCCTATCACTCAGGAGGCTGAGGCAGGAGGATTGTTATGAGTTCGAGACCAGCCTGAGCTACAAAGTAAGCTTAAGGCCAGCCTGAACTGCATAGGGAGACCCTGTCTCAAAAAGACAAAAAAAAAAAAAAAGAAAAAAAAAAAGAATCATGGAGTGGTTTGACTGTGTCATTGCCAAATGCTACTAGTGTATAAATGTTTTCCTTTGTGTTAGTGTGTAATACTTGAAGTGCTGACAATTTCCTTATTTATACTAATAAAAAATAAAGATTCCAGTGTAAAAAATTATTTATGCCAAAATAACAGAGCAATATTACCACAAATTCATATATGTGGTAGCTTGCTGTTTGTCAGCTCTATTCTATTAACTCATTTTTTTTCCCAGAGACCCTGGGCAACTATTGGATTTCCTACCCCTTTCTCTGAGATGTTCTAGTCAATATGACAGTGTCATGTTTGATAGTCAGCTTACAAAATTTCCTAAAATATTCTTGTGGTAAAAAACTGGCTAATAGTAAATTAGATTTATATCTTGTCAAATCTCCAGAAATAGAACGTGTTGACTTATGGAATAATATCAGCTAGAGAGATATTTAGACTAATGCATCCGTACATTTTTATCAGTGATTTGCATAAAAATACAAACTATAGCTCATTCAAAATTTTAGCTGTAGACCAAACCTATAAGCAGACAGCTAAAAGCAATAAATGACCAAATGGAGAATTGATATTGTCCTTACAATGTGATGGGAGAGAAACCACAAGATATATTCAGATTTTAAAAATGTAATTGCCTGGAGAATTCTAGTTTGGTAGACTTTCACATTAAAAGTCAATTAACTAGAAAACAAGCTTAACAAGGGTCGGCCATGCAGAAAGACAAGTGCTAGCACAATGTAACATATACCTTTAAGGTGTCTGCCCTCAGTCCCTTTCTTGAGGAATTCTTTCAATTCCCATAGGTGAAAATTCTGAGGTTGCACATTTGAATTACACAATTCTCTTTCTCTCTTTCTCACCTAGTAGGAGACACCTGGACCAACGCCTCAGGAAAGGTTAGCTGTGAGAGTGGGAAACACAAGTTATAGGACTGAACACCAATCTGCCAAGAGAAGAGTGCAGCCTTTGCCCAGGAATAAAGCTTTGAGTCACCCTGTGCTGCCCAAATTTCTCCTTTTTCCTAAATGGCTGCCACCATTCTTCCTGGCAGCCAAATGTAAGATGAGCCAGAGTCCTAGTACAGATAAAGTGATAACGGTTTTCTGTTTTCCAACTGTTCTTTTATGTTTTGCTTTGCTTTCTAAGGAAAACTTTAAGTAAGGACGCACCGATGTTCTAGCTCTTCCCAGCATCTGTGCCTCAGTGCAGCGTGCGAGGTGGAGCGGGCAGTGGTGGCTACCTGAGTGGTGGCTGTGTGTAGGTGCTCGGGCCCCACGGTGGCACACGGCACATGCATGCTGGCATCAAGTACCCCCAGTTGCAGCCTCTGTGTCCGGCGCTGGCCCTTCTCAGTGGGAGCTGTAGTCATGCTGGCCTCCTTTGGTCTCTCCTTCAGGGCTGAGTTCTGCATTTTGTGCCCTTGTTGTTCTCATTAGAAAGAATTCCACTTTCCAAGTTTTGGAGGGATTACAGGATTACTAAACATCCTGGGATTGACATCATGAAGAATGGAAGGGGATGGGGAGACCTGAACTCCATGCTGGCTACCACCGGCTTGCCTTTCTGTGAGGCTGCAGCTGGCAACACACCAGCTGCCATCAGGCCTTTATGTTGCTGGCTCTGGCTTCCAGGACTGTGTAGGTACAGTGACCTGGGAGTAGGCTTCCAGTATAGGCTCTAGCTCTAGCTCATTTCCCAATACACCCTGTCTTGGCCAGGTCCCTTCTTTTTTCCTCTTTCTAGACTACAGTGCTCTCTAGCAAATCTGCAGTCAGCAGTGAGCACCCTGCTCAAATCTGCCTCTTTCTGCATTGAATCTCAGGGTAAATGCAAAGGAGTCAAACATGAAGAGAAGCAAGAATGCAGGCGGTGAATCATTTCTTCTGTGATATTTATGTTGTGCCATAACCATCCTAAACAGGCACTCCCGGGCTTGCTCTCACACTCGCTTCTTTGCTTTCTCCTCCTCAGTTTAGTTAGCAAGAATAAATACTTTGACACCTATTAGAAAAAAAAAAGCCTTACCAAAGTGCATATGACATGCCTTTGAAAAACTATGGTACCTTTTTAGGTGGTAGAATATAGATTAGGCACCAGTGCCGTGGAGTGTTAAAGCTCAATATTCTATATTTGGTGGCCGACATAGTTTATTAAACACCAGGAAAACAAAGTAAAATTTCTAGGTCAAGAGTCCTTCCTAGGACATTCATACTGAGGTCAGTATAAGACCTTTATTAGGGGAGAGTGTAGCTTGGCAGTAGAGTGCATGCTTAGCTTGTGTGAAGCCCTGCATTCCATGTTCAGTGCTGTAGAAACTAGCTCTATTAATTTTCTGTGTTCTCTGTGGATATTCTATGTACATAGTCTTTATTGCTTTCTCTATAAAGTCTCTTTCCATGATAAACAGAAATATATTATAAATCTAAGTGTAAAGGCTAAAACATAAACATTCTAGATGAAAACAAACATGAAACTTTGTATTTGGGATTAGACAGAAAGGACTATATAATAAAGACTAAGTGAGAGGGCCGGGGATATAACAACAGCACAGTGAGTTTGATTCCGGATACAACCCCCCCCAAAACAAAAAACCTAATTGATAAATCAAAAACTTCTCCTTTATAGATACTCCAAAAATAAATACTGACTTGTAGATACTCAAAAAACAGACTGTACATAAATATACAAAAAACACATTCTTGATAAAACACTGCAAAACCTATAAAGAACTCTCAGAATCTAATTATAAGAAAATAAGCACCATACTAAGAAAAGAGGCAGGCAAAATATTTGAACAGATACATCACCAGTGAAGAAGCATGGATAGTGAATAAACCCATAAAACATGCTCATTAGACGAAATAAAACCATGATAGAGAGCCAAGTATGGTGGTAAATGCCAAGCCCAGTGCCTTTAGAGGCTGAGCCTGGAGGACTGCAAGTTTAGTCCCAGCCTGGGCAACTTAGTGGGACCTGTCTCAAAATAAAAAATGAAAAAAGGCCTGGGATGTAGCTCAGTGTACAGGTCCTTAGTTCTATCCCTGGTAAAATACACACACACACACACACACACACACACACACGCGCGCGTGCGCGCGCGCGTGCGCACGCAAAATATAATGCCATGTACTACTTAATAAAATGACCAAATTTAAATGATTAACAACACCAAATTATAACAAGGAGACAGAGCAACTGGAACTCTTAAGCATTTTGATAGAGATGCAAAATAACACAGTTGCTTGGGGACATACATTTTGCAATGTTTTTAAAAGGCAAACTTATAACACAACCCAGTAACTTACAACACTACCCTTCAACTTACAAAACAGAAATGAAGGTGTATTTCCAGGCAAAAACTAAGGCACACATGTTGACAGCAGTGTTCATTCATAATAGGGCTTGACTGCAGAAAGCCCAAGTGGCCAGCAGCTGATGGGCTGTGGCACATCTAAATAATGGTGGGTTGCTCAGGAGTAAAAAGGAACAAACTACCGACAGGCATGTGAATTGCACGTGCTTCTTTCCCCATGACATAAACCAGACTCACAAGGTTCTGTGTTATATAATTTCATTTACATGACATCTGAAAAATATGTAAAACTGTTAGGACAAAAATTATATCAAAAATTGTTGAGCGTGTTGGGCATTCACTAAGGAGGGGGTGGGCAAGTCTGACCAGCTTACTTGGCTGAAAACATTTGCTACAGTTTCCAGAACTGTATATCTACACAGTGAGAATCTTACTGTTTGTACTTTACACCTAAGGAAGGCAACAAACAATTATAGTATTTTGAATGTTTCTACTCAGTATTAGCTTGTCTGATACTTTTCCATGAAAATCAATCAAACATAAATAACCTCTTTAAATAGCAAGTGACTTCTCAGAACAGCAAGAAAGGATATTCTCATCAATTGAATATTTTGCTTAAGAGAGTTAACATATATACTATTATAGTCAAGGATCGTTGTTTTTAAAGGAATTAGAATTCAAGAACTGCTTCTTTGAAAAATTGTTATACTGGGCTGGGGATATAGCACAGTGGTACAGCACCTGCTTGGCAAGAGTGAGGCCCTGAGCAAGATTCCCAAAACAAAACAAAACAAAAAAATTGTTGTACTATGAACATTGAATATATTTTCGACCAGGTAGAATAATCAAAGTACCTGAGCTCAATATAAGTAGTTACTGATTACTACTTACCCAGTTTCCATGTTCAAGTAAATTTTCTCCTTGGCTTTCATTTTTTACATCAAACTAATACATGTGACAAATTTATGGTCTCCCACCTTGTCCCTCCCTATGTCACTAAACATGAGGTCTCCGCTCTCTTCACAGATGGTGATGTTCATGGGTTAGGGGAAGCAGTCAAGGGCGGGAAATAACCCTAAAGGGATCATTTTCATGTCTTTGGGGTGCAAAGGCATTTTAAAAGCTCCCACACATGTAAAATTCTTAGAATATTTTCCCCTACTTGTTCGCCTATGTCATAGTTAACTGATTGTGTCAACTTGAGTAAGAAAAAGCCAACTAAATTGGATCAGCATGGCTCTGAGTGTGGCTGAAGGGATTTATTGAAGATAGAAGACTTGCTCTGGGAAGACTGTCACCAGGAGAAGTGAAGGAGGAGGGCTCCTTCTGTTTCCTTGAAGGAGCTCCAGTCTTCAGCTTCCCCTCAGATGTCACCTCCTGACTTCCAGTGCAGTCCTGTCAGCCTCCAACAAAGACCCTTCAGCCTCCACTACAGTGAGCTCCAGGCCTCTACTTTGGAATAGATCCTTGTGCCTCTGGTAGCCCTTTTGCACTCTTCCACACCTGACTCTGCAGGTGGCCATTACAAGCTTATCTTGTAAGTCCTTATATTACTTAGTACAATATACATATCTTTCATTAAGTCTCTAGTGAGCTCTCAGTGATACCAAGTAATTGTCATATTAAATATTTAATTGCTATGGAGCATTTCAATTCATTATAGGATTTTGCTGAGGACATGGTGTGTATAAGGCAATTTCTCCCTCACATTCATTTGTGCCATACACAAATTCATTTTCTTGTGAAGATTTAGAAAACACTGAGGTAGCCTGAAGTATCCCAAGCTCACCTCCCATACACACACACACATACACACACACACACACACACACACACACACACACACACACACACACATACACACACACACCAGTCAGACCATTGGCACTATCAAGAAAAGCAGTGGCTACAGGTAGTCTCTAGGATCAGGCTGAACCTGGGTTGAGATCCTAGAAGGCAATTTTTTAAAAAATAAATACATTGTGGTTTGCTGGTTATGTGTTCCTTTTTCTTAGAAATAGAAGGCTGAGAAAAATTGATTCTCTTGCATTTTCTGGTTCTTTGTATAATTAAAGGGAAGGAGACAAAAAGTTCTAAGAATATGACTATGGGCTAAGTCTCCCACAGAACAATGAAGAGAGGAAATTATAGTGATGGGGTGAATCATTTAACAAGCTCAAAATAGCCCCTCAGTTTTTCGCCCAATCTTGATCTTTTCCCATTTTAGTTGTGATCCTTGTTTCCCTTCAGCCCAGGCAAAAACTCAGAGAACAATTCTTGATGTTTGCTACAATTCCCAATATTCACTCAATTTTGAAGTATACCTGTTCCTAAATACCTGCTAGAATGTGCTCACCTCTCACCTTAGTCCTAACCCTGGAGCCTTGCCTTTCCTTTCTAATTTCACTCCTTCATGCAATTCATTTTCCACACAACAGGCACAATGACTCTGGATACAGATAAGTCAGGCATCACCGCACTCTTGGTGGATGCCTTCCTGGGATTCCCATTGCACTTGTAATGCAATTGGGACCCCATGCTGGCCTCCAAAACCAGAGGAGGCCCATCTGCCCCATTCACCCTTATACTATTCTCTCCACATGCTTGGTATGTTAGCCTGCTTTCTGTTCTTAGACCAATTCATGCATATTTCAGCCTTAAGGTCCTTCCCTTGCCCCTGCGGGGGATGATTTTTCCCCAGACATTTACATAGCTGGTCTCTTCTCTTCCTGAAGATCTCAGCTCAATTTTTATCATTATAAAAGGTTCTCTCTGGACCACCCTACCTGCATAGCCACTCTTCTCATCACTTAAAATCATGCTTTATTTTTTGGTCAATTTATTTCTACTCTGTTTCTCCCACAAAGCTACATGGTACAGTGCAATGAATCTGGAAACTATTGACAAGAGAAATCCCCAAACTCCATAAACACATGGAAATTAAATAGCACCCTCTTGAACAATCAGTGGGTCACAGATGGAATTAAATAAGAAATTAAACAATATTAGTCATCAGATGAAAATTCAGACATAACTTATTGGAACCTGTGGGATGCAATGAGAGCAGTCTAAGAGGGAAATTTATAGCAGTAACTTCTCACATTAGGAAAACAGAACAAGCACAAATAAACAACCTCCAGCTCACAGGTAAAGAAGAGCAAGAAAAATCCAAAGCCCAAAGAAGGTAGGAAATTATAAAGATCAGAGCAGAAATCAGTGCAATGGAGACTAAGAAAACAATACAAAGAGTTAATTGATCCAAGAGTTGGTTCTTTGAAAGAATAAATAAAATTGGTAAATTTTGGCCAACCTTATAAAAAGAAAAGAAAGAAAAATTCAAATTCATGCAATAAGGATTGAAAAAGGTGAAAACACAACAGATTATATAGAAATTCAGAAGATCAGGACTGGTCAGATAGCTCAGCATACTGAAGTATATCACATGAACTGCATATATTGCAGGGTAATAATAAGCTTCTCTTCGGAGGATTAACAACCTAAGTTTGTAGATCAAAAATTGGAGAAAAGGAAGGGCTTCAAGGTAAGCCAACATTTTGCCCTAGTCTTTAAAGGTCAGTGAAGACTCAGGACATAAGAGAACCTGTACTGTAACATCATGTAAATCAGATGTGCCCCAAATTTTCTGATCAAGGAGATTATGGACCCACAGAGGAATGGTGTATAGTGTGCCTAATGAAAGTCATATGGGGAGAAAACTTTCTCTCAGGCTTTCACAGAGAGCACGTTGGTCAAGCAATGGCCGTGGCTCATCCACACGGCTGACACTAACAAAGGATCTACAAAGTGTGGTACAGGGTTACAGGATAAACCCTGAGGGGACTTGACTGACTTTATCGGATACAAAAGTTACATTTCTTGTTATATAGGTCTTGCTTCATCTTGGTCTTAACCATCCAGAAGAAAAATATAAAAATGAGATATATAAAGTAAAGCCATATTAATATACTGAGCTGTGAATGGCTCAAGTTAACAGGTTCTATGGACAACCCACTACTATTATGGACTGCTGAACTGTGTTGGATTGTTTTGCTGAATTCATGCACCTATAGTCTTTAGATGTCAATGGAGTACCCATCTCTGACAGGCCAAAAAAAAAAAGAGGGCTACAAAGGAAGGACCATTTTGTATTTGTATATACAGAATAGTTAGGATAGATATGCAGATACTTTTGCTTAACTCAATGAGAAGATTTGTACTAATAGTGTTTGGACAGGATACCCTGTCTGCTTCTTATATTGTGGATAACCACTAAGAAGATAACAATGCACAATGTATTAATTATCGAAACTGTCTGAGTAACCCAGTATTAGTCAATAAAAATTAAAATATAATCATTCATATGCTAAGCTGTAAAAGGCTCAAGTCAACAACTTCTGTCATTGGTAGTTCTACTGATAACCCACTAATACTATGGACTATTGGACTATATTGGATTGTTTTGCTGAATTCACACACCTACAATATTTGAATGGCAAAAAAACACTCATCTTTGACAAAACAAGACAAAAAAAGGGGGATATAAATGAAGGACTATTTTGTAGTGAAATCTATATCTATATCTATCTATCTGATATAGATATAGATTTCACTACAAAATAGTCCTTCATCTATCTATCTATCTATCTATCTATCTATCTATCTATCTATCTATCTATCTATCTAGATATATATGATAGATATACAGCTACTTTCTCTTAGTTCAATGAGAAGAAAGATTTGTACTAATAGTGTCTGGATAAGATATCATGTCTGTATCTTGTACTCTGAATAAGTACTACAAAGACAATAATATGCAGTATATTAATTATTGTAACTGTCCTACTAACCTGTTTTAGAACTGTCACATTGCTATTTCTTTCTTATTAAAATTAATTTAAAAAAATTAAAAATAAATAAAATTTAAAATATAACAATAAAAAAACACTACCAACAAAGTAAAGCCCAGGTCCTGATGAATTCACAGCTGAATTTGACAAGAAATTTAGAGATTTAATGTCAATTCTTCTCAAACTCTTCAGTGAAATTGAAAGAAGCAAAATGGTCATACTCCCAAAATTGTTATACAGATTCAACACAATCATACTTAAAATACAATTACTATACTTCACAGACCTAGAGAAAATATTCCTAAAATTTATGTGGAACCAGAAGAGACCTAGAATAGCAAAAGCAGTTCTGGGGAATGGAGGAAAGACAGGCAGCATCACAATCCCAGACTTGAAATTATACTACAAATCTACTATGATAAAATCAGCATGGTACTGGCAACAAAAAGCAGACCTGAGGAACCAGGGAGATAGCACAGTAGAATAAGCGCTTGCCCGGCAAGCACAAGGGCCTGAGTTCAATCCCCGTTTCCACCAAAAACAAAACAAAACAAAACAAAACAAAAAAACAGACCTGAGCATCAATAAATCAGATTATAAGATGCAGACACACTCAGTCACCTTATCTTTGACAAAGGGTCCAAACATATTCACCAGAAGAAAGATAGCCTCCTTAATAAATGGTGCTAGAAAAACTGGGCTTTCTACATGCCAAAGACTAAAATTAGTCCCATATCTATTGCTGTGCACTAAATTAACTTCAAAATGGAGCAAATAGTTGAGCATTAAAATAGAAACACTAAATCTACCAGAGGAGAAAGTAGGTAGAAATCTTGAAGACATAGAGTTAGGTAGAGAGTTCATGAACAAATACCAAGCTGCATGGGAAATACTTTAAAGAATGAGCAACTGGGATCTCATCCTTTTAAAAAGGTTCTGCACTCCAAAATCAGTCACTAACAGAGTAAAAAGAAAACTCATGAAATGGGGAAAATTTTTTAACCAATTTTCCCTTAGACAAAAGATATATATATATATATATATATATATATATATATATATATATATATATATATATATATATATATATTTTAGGGAAGGGCATACAGGGTGTTCAGGGTTTCATTACTAGATCAGACTTGCAGTGATCTGCCTGTTTATAGTCTCCCAAGATCTGGGATTAAAGGAGGGCACTACCACACCCAGTCCCAACATGCCCTGGGGTGGGGGTGGGGCCTGCAGGCCCAGATCAAACCGGGGCCCCTGCACCTGCTTTCTGGTGCTTTAATCCGCTGAGCTATTTGGCTAGCTCAAGAATTCTATCTAGAACATACAAATAATTTTTAAAAAATCAAGCCCCAAAAATTCAAAGACTTAATTAAAAAAGGAGTAACTGAGATGAATATACACTTCTCAGATGAAGAAATTCAAATGGCAAATAAATGTATGAAAAAATGTTCCACATCATTGGTTATTCAAGCAATGAAAATTAAAATAACACTGGGATTCCATCTCACCTCAGAAAGAATGGCTCTCAACAAGTCAACCAATAACAAATGCTGGAGAGGCTGCGGGGGAAAAGGAACCCTTCTCCACCACTGGTGGGAGTGCAGACTGGTACAGCCACTATCAAACTGGTGTGGAGATTTCTCAGAAAGCTAGGATTGGAGGTCCCATTTGACTCAGCTATTTCCCTCCTGGGAATTTTTCCAAAAGAACTGAAAACATCATAACACAGCAATATATGTACACCCATGTTTAACACAGCACAACTTGCCATAGTTATGTCTTGGAAACACTTAAATGTGAATTAACTGAGGAGTGGATAAAAAAATATGTATTTTTACACAATGGAGTATTATTCAGCTATATTAAAAGATAAAGTTTGAGGCTTTTATAGGTAAAGGATGCAACTAGAGACCAGACTCATAAGTGAAATACATCAAAGCCCACACATGCAAACATCATATTGTCTCCCTAGTGTAAGAACGTGACAGAATAAATAGAATCAGAAAGATACAATAGATATCGTGAAGGGGAAATAAACTGTTCAAAGGGAAGGAACAACTCGGATGAGGAAATGGATGAAAGAAAGAAAGAGAAAAAAAGGAAGAGAAAAAAACTGCTGGTTTGTGCTGCTCTCTTGAAGGAAGCAGTTAATGCTTTTTTTTTTCTTTCATTTTTAATTTAACCTTGCAAAATAAATTATATGAGCACATAAAGAGAATGTTAGCAAATTCCCTCAGCTGCTGAGAAAATTTAAAGATAACATTTTTTCTTGTGCCAACTTTAAATGCTTATATCTGGTAATCTAAATAACTAATTTGAAGACAACATTATGAAATATAACAGCCATTGTTCAAGTCTAATAATTTTGTTTGAGATACTCTGCATCACTGCTAATGTTTTCTTTTTTTGTTTGTTTGTTTTACCATTTGTTATCTCTTAAAAATAAAAAATAACCTGTAAGGCACGTGAGAGTAGGAACCTTTCTTTCCCCTACTCTATCTCTAGAGCATTGAACAAATATCCTTTGATATATAGTGGTGAGCACTAGAACATATTGAGCCATAAAGACAAAATGTTATTCCAAATCAGGACAAGCAGAGTCTGGCGTGGCAGTCTGTCTAAAGCCACTGCAAGATAAATTATATGAAGATATTTAAAAAGAAAGATATAAATGAGAAAATTGGGAAAGTAAAGTGAAAAGGGAGTGCCCGGGAGAGAACATGAGCAAATTCCCTCAGCTGCTGAGAGAAGAACTCCTGGCTGACATGCTGGCTTCCTGGTAGGGACACTGCCAAAACAGAGACAGACACAAAGTGAATGATAGCCTGACACCAGATTCCCAGTACCCTTTGCACTCACTCAGCAGGGACGGAGGCTGCTGTCCAAACTGGGAGAGTCTGGTCCCTTTGGAAGCTCTTGTTTTGTTTGAAATAAGTAAACTGATTGCGAAGCCTCCAACTAATATTCTATAGCTGTGTGTTTTTCTCCCTAGATTTTGCTTTTGTCTTCCTGATGGAACTTAGGACCTTGTGTACACTGTAGAAGTTCTCTATCACCGAGTTAGTCTCAACTCCTTCTTCCTTCAGTTCTTTCAACTTTTATCATGTATTCTTAGTCTGTTATTAGATGTGTAAATACAACTCAAGACTCTTTATCTGAATAAACTATTTACATTTAAAGTCTACTTTGTCTCATTTTAATGTTGTTACTCCCTTATTCTGTGGGTTGCTATTTTTGTGAAATATTTTTTCTTCTTATTGCACTTTCAACCCACTTGGGTTCTGTTTTTAACATGAGTGTCTTATAGGCACTTACTAGTTGGATCATGTGTTTTAATCTTTTTTATTCATTTATTTTGCACAGAGTCTTGCTACATGCTTGGACTTGTAGTGATCCTCCTGTCTCAGCCTCCTCAGCTCTGGGATTGCAGGGGTGCACCTCCATGCCCAGTTTCAGGGTGGCACAGGGCGACCAGAGTTCCCGGGGCCAGCATAGCATGCCAGGGATCAAGTTTGGTTCCTTTCACTTGCCAGGCAGGTAGGCACATAAACCACCGAGCTATCTTCCCAGCCCCTGGATCATGTGTTTTAGTCTGTTCTGCCAATTTGTCTTTTTTTTTTTTTTTTTGGCAGAACTGGGGGTTGAACATAGGCCTTTGTGTTTTCCAGGGAAGCACTTATTCCACTGAGCCATTGCCCCAGCCCCTCAGTTTGTCTTTTGATCAGAGTTTAAACCCTTTATAGTGAAAGTAATTGCTAATAAAAAGGAATCTCTGCCATTTTATTGTTTTGTGTGTGTCTCACTGTTCTTTTTCTCGGTCCCAGCATCATTATCTTTTTTTTTTGTTCAGATGATTGCTTGTATGAAATCTTTGTTTCTTGTTTCCTTTGTATATTTGGTGGCTATTTTCCTTGTGCTTACAATGGGGTTTATATTGAACATCTTGAAGTCATAACATAACTTAACAACTTCTTGACTTTTTTTTTTCTGGTAGGACCAGGGATTGAACTCAGGCCCTTGTGTTTGCCAGGGAAGTATTTATTCCACTGAGCCATTTCCCCAGCCCATTGACTTCCATAAAATTTGAAAGATCTGCTCTGTTACACTTCATTCCCATTTCTTGTTGATCCCACAAAATTACACCTTTAAACATTGTGTGTCCAAAAACATAAACTTTTTAAATGCACTAACTTGTTAAATTATGTAGAAAACATGTGGAATTATAAACCAAATTTACATGCTGGGAAGATGGCTCAGTGGAATAAACACTTGCTTGGCAAGCACAAGAGTCTGAGTTCAATCCCCAGCTTTGCCAAAAATAAAAAATAAAATTACATGCTAATAAGTTAACGTTTAAATTAATAATCAAGGGCCAGTGAGATAGCTCAGCAGACTAAGTGCCAGCTTTGCCAAGTGCAGGGACCAGTGTACCCACCCCCATTCCCATGTGATATACTGGCCCTGTCAGCAGAGCAAGTTGAGCCAGCACACACCTGTAATCCCCACACTGGGGAGGCTGAAAACAGGAGGATCACTATGAGTCCCAGGTGGGTAGTAAGGCCCTATACCAAATACAAAAAATGAAACAAAAAAAATTATTTAAGAATCAAAAATGGGGGTAGGGAAAATAGCTCTGTAGAATAAGTGTTTCCCTGGCAAGTGCAAGGACCTGAGTTCAATCCCCAGTTTCTCCAAAAAACAAGCAAACAAACGAAAAGAATAAAAAATGTATTGGCCTATTAAGTTATATAGAAAATACGGAGTAGAGTTATAATTATTGTGATGATACTAGCATATATATATATATATATATATATATATATATATATATATATATATATATATTTCTTTCATTGAGACTTTCTAACATGGTTTTGCGGTGGTATACAGTGTCCCTTTGCACTCCGCAAGGACCCCTTTGAGCATTTTCTCCAGGGCAGGTCTAACAGTAATGAACTCCTGCTTTTTTTCCCTCAGCCCCAGCTTTTTCTTCATGTTTGAAGGATAGTTTTGCTTGATGTATAACTCTTAGTTGACAGCTTTTCATTTTCTTTTGGCATTTAAATATGTCAGCCGCCATTTTGTGGCCTCCCATTTCTAGTCAGAAATCTGATGATAACCTCGTATGTGACAGATTGCTTCTCCCTGGCTGCTTTCAAGATCCTGTCCTTGGAAAGTTTGATCATAGAGAGCCTTGGCATAAATTTCAGATTTCACCATACTCCAAGGTCATTGAGTGTCTTGGAGATATGCCTCGCTTTTCACCAAATTTGGGGAGTTTGTAGCCACTGTTCCTTGAGACATTCTTTGCTCCTTATGGCCCCCTCGTGGCCTTTCCACGGGGACCGTGTTAGGGGCCATCTAGCAGGCTCTCTTTGCTCTGTGTGCTGTGCTTCAAAATTTTTTCTTTCATTTCTCAGACTTGATTAGTTAGATTGTCTGACATGCACACTGACTAATTCTCAAATTGGCCTTCAAATCCCTCTAGTGAATTTTTCATTTCATTTATTGCACTTTTCATGTCCAGAATTTCTTTGTTTTTTTATTTTCAGTGTTTTTAGCACTGCATTGATGTGTATATTTTGTTCAGGCATTGTTTTCTTGACGTTCTGCACATCTTCCTTTTGATTTTTTAAATATCTTTACAGTACTTGTTCTAACATTTTTGGCTAGTAGATCTGCCATCCAATACTTTGCAGAAACAGTTTCCACTGATTTTGCCCTCTGAAGAAGTCCTATGTACTGTTGCTCTGTGTTGTTTATGATTTTTGTTGAAAATGAGAAATTTGAATCTAATAATAATGTGGTAACTCTGGAAATCAAATTCTTTTTCTTCCCTGGGATTGCTGGGTTTTTTTTTTTTTCTGTTTTTATTGCCATGCTTTGATTGTTGTAGGCTATGAGCATCTTTAGGCACTTTCTATTTTCCTCACTAATGCAATTGCCTTGAAATGTCTTAGTGTTTAATGTCTTTAATTTCCAATAGGAGAAACAAAACAGACAAGCAAAAGAGGATAGTGGTACCAGTCTTTTTAGTCCTCTGCAAGGGGAAAAGCTTGCAACAATGGTGCATGGATAGTAACAGTGGCCAGTGTTTGTGTGTCCTTTTGCACTTCAGTGATCAGAAGGAGCTATCAACAGTGAGCACACAGATCTCCAGTATTTTGAGGTCAGTTTTCTTTTGCCTAGTCTGATTGTGTAAGCTGTTTCAGGAATACATATGCACTTGCCTCTGCTGGCACTGAGGTAGCATATGGGTGGTGCTACTAGACAGGTACCTGAAACTGGTCACTGTCAACCACTATTTGTCAGGCAAATCTTCTGTTAGAAGTTGCACTCCTTCAATAGATTCAGGGCCAAGGAGATAGTTCAATGGCATAAGCACCTGCCTGACAAGCACATGGTCCTGGGGAAAAAAAAAAAAATATATATATATATATATATATATATATATCCTTCAATAGGCTTAGAGTTCCCAAATGGCTGTGTCAGGCAGATTCCATCTGTGAAATTGTTCTTTGGACAGTAAGACGGAAGGCTGGTGCTTCCTACTCTACCGTCTTCCCAAAATCCCCTCTTGGCACAAATTCTGAAGCCACTGAATCTCTGTCACACAAAAATAACAGATGCTTGGCCAGCCTGATAGCTCAGTGGACAAGGCAGAGCGTCGCGCCCTGGGTTCGATCCCCGGTGTGCCAAGGGAGCCCCCCACGGAAGGCTGTGACTGAGATTGGGCGTGGTGGCGCACACCTCTAATACCAGCTCTTGGGAGGCTGAAAACAAGAGGATCCCTATAAGTCTGATCTCTGCACTGAGACCCTGTAGACCCTGTACTTAATTAAATAAAATAATAACAATAATAAAAATAAAACAGCTGGCTGAGTGGTGCGTGTGTCTATTATATACCATAGTGGAAGTTAGAATGGGCATATGTTTAAAACGGTGGGAAAAAGTAGTAATGCGTAGTGAGGACGAAACAGTGTCTGGGATAGAAGAAATCCTTACTGAACTCTAGTTATTTTTTTGTTTTTATTTATTTATCTTTTAAGTGTATTTAATATAAGGTCTCACTACACAGATCGGACTTGTAGTGATCCTCCTGCTTACAGCCTCCCAAGCGCTGGGGTTATAGGTGCTCATCACCACACCCAGTCTCAATCACTGTCTCAGCGCCCCCCAGAAGCAAGGCTGCCACATCAAGCTGGGGGTCGAACGTCAGTCCCTGCATCTGCCTAAATAGGTGCTTTAATAAGCTGAGCTATCTGGCTGGCCCTCTATATTATACCTTTTATTCGCAGTATAATTAATTTGTGAAGTAAGGAGATGCTTCACTGGAAATAGTAAAAATATTAAGAATATTTTAAGCAAACCACTAAATCAAGAATTGACATTTACAATTCATTATATAACTCCTTTTTTATATCAAGTTAAGAATATGAACAATAATATTTAGATTTTCACACTGCTGCTCTTATTAATTACCCTGCATCTAATTCTAATGTGTCTTTTCATATAGATTCTCATCACAGTGTAACTTTAGAAAGACTTAAAGGGCTTTTGTTGTTGTTTGGTACCAGGGATCAAACTCAGGACCTTGTGCTTGTCAGGCAGGTGCTTATCTCCCCAGCCCGAGATTTAAAGTTCTTAAAAGGGATTATTTTATTTCATTTTAGTCCTTGGTAGTAGCTCCTAGTAAATTCTCTATAGAGACATGCAGAGTTAGTATGTGCAATACGATTTATTTTAGTTCCATTTAAAAAAAAGTAGACTTCTCTTTCCTCTGAAAATTTGAGTGATTTCTATGCATTGTACATATGTGCATGTGGAATGTGTGTATGGGATTCCACTCAGCTTCCATTTCACATGCCATCAAACCTACTTCTATGACATTTTCCTTGTTTCTAATTTGTAGAAGTAATATTATCTAGGTCACAAGAGAGGGTAACTTTTCTGTAGTTAATTCTCCAACCAAAAGCTGATGTTCATACAAACGCAAGCTTGTTGGCATTTCAGAGCACTGTATACCAAAGAGTTTATATTTTATATTTAACTTTGGGGTATGAATGTACCTACATTCTAGGAGAGTTGGTAATAGAGAAGATTTATCAATTTAATTACAGTGCATTATACTTGGGCATTGAGTAGCAACATTCGGTCTGATGAAGGATTGTGCTGTAGAAGGACTGAATTTATGATGTAGTTCAAAATGACCCCTCCCCCAGGGTTAGAGTTTCTAGAAGCAGTGTCATGCTTAAACTGCCTCCCTACTAAGACTTTGTCTAACAATATGATACTCATGGTGAACTGCAAACATTCTCTCTAGAAAATTCAAAGATATGGCAAGATATTTTCACAACAGAGGAGTTCCTTGGGTTTGAAAAATTAATGGAGCTCAGTATAAACATAGGAAAATATCTAGAGAAATATGGCAAAGTGATCGCAGTGGCTATGCTTTGGAGCACTGTCCTAGGAGTAATGCTATTTAAGAACTGTAAAAGATAGGGGCTGGGGAGATGGCTCAGTAGAATAAGTGCTTCCCTGGCAAGCACAAGGGCCTGAGTTCAATCCCCAGTTCTGAAAAAAAAAAAAAAAAAGGTATTATTGAATTGTTTGTGAGCTGTAGCTACTTCAGAAGAGAAGCAGGAGGCTTTACCACCCCTAGCTCAGTAACCAGGGAAGCAGCCCTCCCTTTTCCTTCTTGTCCACTCCGTGTACCTGATCTCTCAAATGCATCCCAAGTCCCTACTCCACTGCTCAAGTAAATGCTCAGGAGCTCTTTTGACTAATGCAGCCCACCTCTGAGCCTGCCCCTCGCCCTCCATGCACTTTCCTTCCATCTGATCAGAAGTGTCCTACTCCACCTCCTATCCATGCAAAGTAAATCTAAGAGTAAATAATTTGCATATGGGGGAACAGGGGATATATGGAGAAGCACCTTTCCTTCAATTATGCCATGAACCTAAAATTATTCTAAAAAGTAGCTTAGTTTATTAAAAGCCACTTTGCACTCTTGCCCTCTTCTAACACCACAGACTTTAAAATCTGATCATCTCCAATTGCATATCTGATGCTGAATCAGGTGACCACAGAAACCACTGTTCCTCAGCTTGTATAATGAAGCTTCATAACCCCGTCTGCTTGCTGTAGAATCATCTCACCCTTGTATCCTTCTCTGTGTCCTTGCCCCTGACATAGGATTGCTCAGAGCAAGGTGCCAAGCATAGCATCCTTCTCCTAAGGGAGCAAAGGAAGATGACAAACAGGAAGACAATATGCTAGTGGCCCAAATTCCTGCTTGAGAAATGAAAGGCCACCGTGGGCACTAGGAGAAAAGTGGCCATGGGATGAGTTGGCCAAGGATGAGAGAAAGTTCCAGAAACCAGAAAGGAAGGTTGAAGAAAGGGAGAAAGATGAACACTATAATTGTGTTTTACCTATAAATAGATTTACTCGGTTTGTTTTAAAATGAAATAAAAACCTTAGGAGATTGCAGGTGGGGAAGCACCATTTTTATTTAGAAAGGAATAGGCAGCAGGTAGTAAAGTTTTTATGCAGCGAGCAGCAATCAGTATTCATAATCTTCTTAATATACAGATGGATTGAATGTAGGCTTTAGCATAACTTAATTAAATGGACTATTGTTTTTCTATCTCACTGGTTTTAGTGAGAGTGTTGAGAGTACGGGGTGAGCTGGATTAGGTTCTAATTGAAGCAGTCTGTGCCTCAAAGCCACGGAGTACTGTACAAACAAACTGTGGAGGTTTTTATCCAAATTTCATATTTGGAAAGGGTGTGGGCACACAGATCGGCTCTTTACCTCCTTGGTTTCCAGTTTTAGAAGGGGAGTGGGAACGCTTGGTGAGTTCAAACCATTTTTTGAATTAAAACTGGGTTTCTTCCTAAGACATATTAGTCAGGTGGCACTGAAACAGAACCTACTAGTTTTGTTTTTCTATAATACTTGCCTCCAAAAATTGCTTAAATTTTATTTTTACTTAGAAAGAGAATGGGTATTTTAATGCCCGCTATATACTAGCAGGCCAGGGGTTTTAAATATATTACTTAAGTCAATTCCCACAATGACGCTATGAAGTCAGTATTATTCCCATTTTATGACTAAGGAAACTGAAGCTCAGAGAATATTTATACAAGTTTAAGGTCACATAGTAGAGCTGGGATTTGAAGCCAGACATTGTTTTTGTTTGGCGGAAGCAGGGATTGAACTCAGCCCCTTGCACTTGCCAGACAAGTGCTTATTCCACTGAGCCATCTCCTCAGTCCCTAGAGCTGGGATTTGAAGCCCTTTTTTTTTTGACTGCAAAACTATTACTCTCTTGACTATCCCAGAGTTTGAAGGCTGTGAAACCAAGACATGCAATTCCTTTGACTCAGTTCTCACAGAATTAAATTTAAATAAAAAATATAAACATTACTCCTTAGGTCTAGTGGTACAAAAAAAAAAGCAACGTAGGTATGACTTGAGGCGGCAGTGTTGATTGTGGTTATGTCCTACAGACACAGGGATTCTGTTATTCAGTTTTGTTTCATTCCCATCTAAGAAGGAGAGGAAAAAGCACAATGTTGTTTCAATTATATACCCTGAATTACATAGTGCATTTTGGCCAAGAAAAAAATTCCTATTGTTGTCTAGACAAATATGATGATGAGGAGAATTTTCCAGAGACTGGCTTCTGGCTCCATTGCTGTCAAACATTGTTTCCCCTCCATGGCAACAGATCCAGCATGATTTTTGTAGCCTCCCTTTCTGTCTCAACGTGGTCCCTGGACTGACACTTTGTTTCATCAAGAATCAGCCTCTTGGACAGCATGTGCCTTGGCAGCAGCCCTTTTTACCCCAGGATGCCCCTAAAACTATCTCACAAATTAGAGCGGACATCTTTGCCTGTCTCTACTCAACATCTCATCAACTGTATCCCAAGAATTCTTCCAGAGATTCCACACCACCTAGCAGAAAGGGAAACACAATAGTTGGGAAATCTGAATGAAAGGAGATATCAATCTTAATTAATTAAGGTAGATAAAAGGTCTGTGAGCACCTAACTGTTAACATGTGTTAGGATCCATCTAAGGACCCAGAAATGTTTGTACAAGTGAAGGTACCCTGAGGCTAGGAGGAAGAAGAGGATAGAACACTCATCACAGACCAGCCCTCCTACTACCTACTTCCTCCAATTTTTTAGGGTTCTGGTACAGTCTGCACACCGATTTAGCACCCATGGTATGGCTCACCTTTAGAACTGCAGATATGACTGGTTCCAATCACATGACCTCTGCATGATGCTCTCCTAGGACGTAAAGTAGGGTGGTCTTCATGAGGCGGCACCTCACTGTCCTTTGTTAGCACTCTTTGCCTGCCCATGTGCTTCTGTAAGTAGTCACTTATTTAAATCCCTTTCAGCAAATCCTTTTTATTGTGCTATTCCCTGCAGGTTCCCCAACTGATGCATTGTTTCTTCTGATTGCCAGAGAATATACCTCATGGCCATGGATGGCTGTATTTCTTTTTTCTATCTCCTGACATCCTAAGTTAAAAGGTGTTGCTTACTTTCTGTTTCTCAGAATGAGTCTTGAAAAATGTGTACACAAAGTCATTTTCACCTCCAGTTATGTGGTCATTAAACTGCAAGGCCCATGTGTAACTTGGAAGAGAGATATGCTTATTGACCCAGCCAGTAATTTCCCTGGGGGTGCCATGTCCCTCAGAGTGTTTATCTTGTCTTTAGTATTTTTACGTTTCCATGTGTGTTTATGTAACCACTTAACTCCATTCTATGTAGCTCTGGGGAAATCCACTACACTTATTGGAAGTTGAATTGTCCCTTCATGTTACATGAGATGAAAACCTGCCTCCATGCAACTGCCAAAGCAATAGCCAGAGAAGACATTAAATGAGAACTGATTTTCAGTTCGGAGATTCCTTTTCATTTATGAGTCCTTCAGGGTTTCTCCATAGCTATACAGAGGGTTATTTTTCAATAGAAATATAGTTTTTTTTTCTCCCCTTAGGATATACTTAATCTGGACATTAGAAAGATTGCTGAGAGTAGGGAAGAACACAGGAAAAACTCTGCAGCATAATGTTTAGCTTCAATAAGAGAAAGGGGAAGGAATGAGCCTAGGCAGAGCGTTCTCCTGTTTGTTCTTCATACAGCTGCAGGCAAGATCTGAATCTAGGCTACAGTACCTATCCATTCCGATAGTCGACACCACCCACGAGGAACCTGTGCTCTGCCACGCAAGGATGCTCACAGCCAAATCCGCCCCACCGTGAATTGTTGATCTGCTCCTGTACTCCTCCAGCGAGTGTTTGTTGGGTACCTCTAGGCAGGGAGGCCCTCTCTAAGATGCTAAGGACTGCAGTGACTGTATCAGTGTCTTTACTAGCTTAAATTCAAGTAGGTGACGGAAATACACAAATAGGCCACCAAATATATGCCATACTAATAGTGTAATTTTAGTTAGTGATAAGGGCTCTAGGGAAAGATTGCAAGGTAAATTTATTATAACCAATAAATAATGATACTGGTGTGCAGAAAGAATCAATATAGTAGGTCTGAGCTGCTATGCCTACAAATTCTGCCTTCCAGTGAAGCCTTGGCCAGTGTGTGGGAATCTAAATGTTGAACAGTACCATTTACCCTGGACACCCTCTTCCTTCAGGGAGCCTGGAATTTTGTACCAGGCTGAAGGCTGCCTATGTGACTAGCTGCTGTGCAAACCACAGGCCCGGAACCTCCGAGAGCTTCCCTAGTAGGCAGCATGTCCCCCCACTCTCCCCCCCGCCCCCGGCAGGAAGACTGCAGTGCACCCTGTGGGCTTCTGGCTCAGGGGGAGGAGCTGGAAATTTGCACCTGGTCTCCTCTTTTCTCTTTGCTGATTTTGCTGTGTTCTGTCACTGTTGCAAGAAATGTCCATAAAACTGACAGGGTCCTGAGTAAAACAAATGTTTTACTTACTAAAACTTGATATACTTCTATAGAAAGTGCTATCTATATTATCCGTGGAATATGATTATTATTGTTACAGTTAGTTACCCAGTGGCAATATAAGGGTCAAAACTAAAGCAGTTTTAAGGTAAATTAGCAAGGGGCTGAGGAGATAGCTTGGTGGTTTAAGTGTCTGCCTGGTAAGCACAGGGACCCGGGTTTGATCCTTGGTGCTGCATGCTGTGCCACTGAAAGCAGGCATGTTGGCGCAGGCCTACATTGCTACGACTGTGGAGGCTGAGGCAGGAGGATCACTATAAGTCCAAGCTGCTTAATGAGACCCTATACCAAATAGATAAATATTTTTTAAAGTAAATTAACAAATCCATACATATGTACTTTTATCCTTATTTTTCATGGCTATTGAAACCTTTCTTTTTTATTTTTATTTTATTGAAGTACAAATATCAATGAGACAGTTTTAAGATACCTTGACAAGATGAATTTGATAAATTAATACATTGCAAACTGTTTTCATAATATTTTGGTATCATAGAAGGTGCATACATGATATTATACTTACAGACATAGCATATGTCTCTTATCAGTAAATTAAGAGAGTGTAGCTGTTTACATATCTTATTTTTTATACCTGAATTACGTCAAAGATTCAATAATTAATACTTTCTACCTTGTTATTTTCCTAGTGGTTGTCCATAGTACTAGAGGTGGACATAATATCCTGTCCAACCACCATTAGTGCAAATCTTATCTCTCATAGAATTATGTAGAAGCACGGCGTTGTCTATTCCAACTGTACTGTCAATACACACACATCATGATTCTTCCTTTCTATACCTCTTCCTTTGTCGACACCTGTCAAAGATGGGCACTCCATTGTCATTCAACTAATTTAGGTGCCTGAACTCGACGACACAATCCAACACAGTCCAGCATTCCACAACAATAGTGAGTTATCTGAAGAAGTTGTCGACTGTCCATTTACAGCTCAACTTATTACTATGGCCCCGCTTTGTATACCTCATTTTTATACTTTTCTGCTGGATAGTTCAGACCTAGATAGAGCAAGATCTATATACCAACACATGTACTTTTTGTTTCTTTTTTTTGTCTTTTTGAGACAGGGTCTCACTATGCAGTTCAGGCTGACCTTAAACTCACTTTGTAGCTCAGGATGGTCTCGAACTCACCACAATCCTCCTGCCTCAGCCTCCCGTGTACTTTTTGTTTCTTATGAGGTCAGTGAAGTCCCCTCAGGGTTTATCATGTAGTCCTGTACCTTATTCTGCAGATCCTTTGTCTGTGTCATCCATGTGGATGAGTCACAGCCAATGCTTGACCAGTTTGCTCTCTGTGAGAGCCTGAGAGAAAGTTTTCTCTTCATGTGACACTCCCCAGGCACACTGTAGAACTTTGATCATTTTTCCTCTGTGGCTCCATAATCTCCTTGTTCAGAAAATTTGGAGCTCAACTGAGTTTCATGATGTTGCAGTACAGGTTCTTCTATGTCTTGAGTCTTCGCCAACCTTGAAAGGCTAGGGCCAAAATTTTGGCTGGCCTTGTGGCTCTTCTATTTCTCCAATTTTGATCTGTGAACTTAGGTTGTTAACCATCCAGAAGAAAAGCCAATTAGTATCTTGCAGCATATGCCATTCACTTTGCCTTATCTGACTCAACAGTTTTTAGTTGTTGTTGTACATTTCTATTTGTATTTCTTCTTTTTGCTTCTTATAATAGCGAGACTACATGATATTTACACATGTGGGTCTGGTTTATTTCACTTATGAGTATATGTTCAAGTGGCATCCACTTCAACATAAATGCTTCAAGCTTATCATTCTTAATAGCTGAGTAATACTCCATTATATAGAAATACCACATCTTTTTCAACTATTCCTCATGTGATGGACATCTTGGTTGTTTCCAAGACTTTGCTATCACAAATTGTGCTGCTATAAACATAGGTACATAAATATCACTATGATACAATGTTTTCAGTTCCTCTGGGAAAATTCCCAGTAGGGGGATAGCCGGCTTGAATGGGATTTCTAGTCCTACTCTTTTGAGGAGTCTCCACACTGACCTCCACAATGGTTGTACCAGTCTATACTCCCACCAGCAGTGGAGAAGTGTTCCCTTTTCCCCACAAGCTCGCCAACATTTGTTGGCGGTTGATTTCCTTATGATAGCCATTCTTTCTGGAGTGAGATGGTATCACAGTGTTGTTTTTATTTGTATTTCACAGATGACTAGCGATGTGGAGCATTTTTTCATGTATTTATTCGCTTCTTTAATTTTGTCCTCTGAGAAGTGTGTATTCATCTCAGATGCCCATTTCTGCATTGGGTCTTTAAATTTGAGGGCCCTGTTAAATCTTAGTTCTTTATATATTCTAGACAGTAGTCCTCTGTCTGATTGCTTATTAGTTAGGATTTTTTCAAAATTTGTGGGTTGTCTTTTCACTCTGTTGACAATTTCTTTTGACATGCAGAAGCTCCTCAAGAAGAGTTGATCCCAGTTGTTGATTCTTTCAAATGCTTCCCATGCGAATATATGTTTGTTCATGAATTCTTTACCTACCCCTATATCTTCAAGAGTTCCTCCTACTTTCTCTTCCAGGGAATTGAGTGTTTCTGTTTTTTTTTTTTTTTTTTTGTCTTTTTTGAGACAGGGTCTCACTGTGCAGTTCAGGCTGGCCTTAAGCTCACTTTGTAGCTCAGGCTGGTCTCGAACTCACAACAATCCTCCTGCCTCAGCCTCCCTAGTGCTGGGATTACAGGCATGCGCCACCACGCCCGGCTGAGTGTTTCTGTTTTAATGTTTAGATCTTTAATCCATTTTTGACTTTAACTTAGTGCATGGTGATAGAGCTGGGTCAAGTTTTAGTTTTTGGCACGTAGAAAGCCAGGTAGGTTTTCCAGCACCATTTGTTAAAGAGGCTATCTTTCTTCCAGTAAGTATGATTAGCCCCTTTGTCAAAGAGCAGGTGGCTGAGTGTGTTCATAAATGCTTCTGCACCTTCTAATCTATTCCACTGATCCTCAGGTCTATTTTGTTGCCAATACCATGTTGATTTTATCACAGTGGCTTTGTAGTATAATTTCAAGTCAGGAATTATGATGCCTCCTGCCTTGTCTTTATTGGCCAAGGTTTCCTTTGCTATTCTAGGTTGTTTGTGGTTCCAAACAAATTTTAGGAATGATTTCTCTAGGTCTGGGAGGTCTGTTGGTGGTAGATTGATAGGGATTGCATTAAATCTGTGTAGCAATTTTGGGAGTATGGCCATCTTCACGACGTTGGTTCTTCCTATCCCAGAGCATGGAATAACTTTCCATTTTCTGAAATCCTCTATAATCTCTTTTCTTAGGGTGTTGTAATTTTCTGTGAAAAGATCTTTGACTTCCTTGGTTAAGTGAATCCCAAGGTATTTCATTTTCCACGGTGCTATTGTAAAAGGTATTGTTTCTATTATTTCCCTTTCAGTGTGTTTGTTATCTGTGTAGAGGAATGTTATTGACTTTTGAGTACTGATCTTGTATTCTGCTATGCTACTGAATTTCTGTATCAGTTCTAGTAGTTTCTTGGTGGAATTTTTGGGGTCTTCCAAATAATGTGTCATGTCATCTGCAAATAGTGATAATTTAACTTCTTCTTTACCTATTTTTATTCCCTTTATTTCTCCCTCTTTTCTAATGGCTGTTGCTAAGGATTACAAGATTATATTGAATAGGAGGGGTGATAGAGGACATCCTTGTCTTGTACTTGATTTAAGAGTAAAAGATTTCAGTTTTTCCCCATTTAGGATTATGTTAGCTTTTGGGTTGTCATAGAT